>JAOANK020000063.1:365919-380107 GCA_026257165.2 Telfairia occidentalis | reverse complement strand
TTGGAGGCGAATGTTGTAAAATACATGTGTTGGAGGGTGGATTGGTGTGTTGAGTTTGGTTGAATTGTGTGTTTGAAATGTATTGTTATGAGTTATTTTTTTTAAGTCTCAATTTTTGGATATGGATGTGCTTGTGATAGTTAATTGATGTTTGAGACTGGAATGGTGTGTTGTTAAAGGTGATTGTTGTTGTAAAATACATGCGTTGGAGGTAGAATTGGTAGTGTTCGTGACTATGGTCGTTGAATTTAGAGATTTAATTGTAGTTTAATTTGGATTGTACAGACAATAATTTTTATACAAGTTTCTAGTATAAATTTGGATTATACAGGCAATATTAACAAATGATAAATATTTTTTTATTTTATTTGACAAATGCTAACAGCTAAAAATCGACATTGTAGCCAACTATCATCATAATCAATTCGAGCTTCAATGACTGTTCTTAATAGTCATTACTCGAATAAACAATCTCAGTTTTGAACTGTCATTATAGCTAGCGGTCATCATATCACCTAAAATGATAACAGTTTAAAATCGTCATTGTTCATAACTGTCATCGTATGGTACAATGTCAGTTGTGTACGATAACAGTTTACAACTATCATTAATCTTTAACTGTCATCGTAGGGTAGGTACAATGACACCTAGAAAGATGACAGTTATGAAACTGTCATCGTACATGTATGATAATAGCTAATAACTGACATTGAAGGTCAAATTTGATGTAGTGAATTGATGCACTTATATATTTTGTTAATGATATACAACCAAATGTTGTTTTTTCAGTAAATATATCAGTTTGATAAAATTCTTCTCAAATAAAAAGACATTGGTATGAAGTAATATATTATTATCTTTGACAATCAATTTATATGGATTTATTTTGTTCTAATAAATATAAGTTTGATCTAGTTTGTTATGAAGATGCAAATTATTTATCTGACTCATATAAAGTTAGATCTCAAACAAGTTTTTTTAATTATTTACATGTGGAGGCCCTGCTATATCATGATGATCTATGAAGCAGATTATAACAGTTAATTCCTCAAATCATGTTGAAATCCTTGCGGTCCATGAGACTAGTGAAGAATGTGAAGGCAATACAACATGTATATATGATTAGAGAAATATACTAGAGGAGATAGAATGAAACATATATTGTCAAAGATTTTCTACACCCATGATCTTGAAGAGAATGACGATATCACTGTCCAACAAATTTGCTCAAAAAATAACCTGGCAGATCATTTACGAAGACATTACCTACTGTGACAATTAAACGTTGGCGCACAACATTGAAATGTAGCAACTAAGAGATCTCAAGTGTTGTTTTCATGAGGGAGATTAAATAGATTGTAGTCTTTTCCTCTTGACTAAGGTTTTATCCTACCGAGTTTTCCTAGCAAGGTTTTTATTGAGACAGTTCTTGAAGTATATGAATAATGTACTCTTTTTACTACATTAGAATTTTTTTCTATTGCGTTTTTCCTAGTAAGGTTTTAACGAGGCATATATTTCATATACAATGGTCATCTATGGGGGAGTGTTATAAATTCAATATTAAGGTAGATGCCCATAATCTTCATAGGTTACACATCCATATTCATTCACCACATTAACTCATATTATTCCCCCATGAGTTACAAATCTCATTTATGTTAGATCTTGTAACCACTATCTTGACAAACCCTATAAATAGAGGTTGTATGACAAACCATAACAACAAAGTTCAATAGAGAATCACAATGCTCTCTCCATCTTTTTGTAGTCTATTTTATCTTTAGTTTTATAACAATAGTTATACATACGAAGCGTTTACAAACCCTTAGGCGGCCGCAATTCTTTTCTTCCTTTTTTTTCCCTCCACAAATTCCAATCCACGTCTTTTCTCCCTCGCACAATAATTTATTTGCTGGCGAGTTTTCAACTTTTGATCGGTAACTTCTAGCAACTTCCAACGTGCACGGCCTCCACATCAATTAGATAGGGCATCGATTCTAATTCAGTAACCCTCTGAAATCGAGTATTAAATTCTTTAAACTATTTGTGAAGAATTATACAATTAAGTCTAATTAGTTTTGGAAAATTGATTTAGGTTGAACCAATTTTTTTTGTAGATTGAGCTCATAATTAATTTTAGAACATTCAAGTAAGTGACTCTACTTTGGGAATGTCTTAAGGCTACGTTGGATAATTGTGTATGATGATTTGAATGAATTTCTTATTAATGTTAATTATGAATGTGACTATTATGTATGATTGTCATATCTCATCAAAGAATATTTGATTATGGGACCTCTGTTAGAATTTTTATATTTAATATTATTATTAATGTGGCTCATGTAAATTTATTCCAATAATGTTATAGGCCCAAGTTAGTGGGCTAATTAATTACAAGGTAATTATCCTAATTTACACTCTGATAGAAGGTGTATATATAAAGATAAAACTCTAGGGATTGATCCTTTCTCTGCCTAATCAAGTGATATTTTCTCTCCATGAAGAACTGACTAATAAAGCATTAAGAATGCTAAGAGAGAGAAATACAATTCTCAAGAATTGTCCTACCGAATCAACGTCATGGATCAAGGTATGTTATTTTAGCTTTATGTTATTGTGAATATCATGTAGTTCAAAGATCTTGGCTTTTTTTTTTTATTAATCTATACAATATTATGGTTTATTGTATAATCATGCAAATATAAAGTATTTACAACCTCATGCATGATTATGAATGTTTAAATGTTTTCACGAAAAGAATAATGTTAATTACTCTCTCTTATCATATTGATGTATATGAGCTAGGTGGGCAGGTTTTGGGTCCATAGATTGAGTGCCAACTATCATCTATTGCAGTAGAGTCTCATATGAAACCTACCTATGCACCATTAGTGAGTTGGTAACTAAGTAACTTTATGTATATCTAAGACTAAGGTGCTTTGTCAGGTGAGGCTTGGCTCTACTAACTGGGTGGCAACTATCATCAGTTGGGGTAGCTCTCCTAGGAAACCCACTTACGCACCACCAATGAGTTGTATACTTTATGCAAGGATGGGTTAATTGACCACATTGGCCAAAAACAAAAGAAAAGAATTTTGACTCATAGAAGATTTAGGTCTCACATGTCTTATGTTTTTATAATGCATGTTATATCTATGTGTATGCATGTCTGACCTCGTTTGCTGGGTGTTATTTACTGGGTATTTTTTTTATACTCAACCCTTTTCAAAAGTTTCTTTTAGATAATGGCAAGAACATACAAGGTGGGTGATGAGACTACTTGTTATGCATATCATCGAGTCCACATCAGTATGATTTCTCTTTTTTTGTATGTTCCTTTTGTTCTTATTTTAAAGGATTTGATTTGTTTTTAATGTTTTTCCTTGGAGGGTATTTTCTATGGATTTTAAACGTTTAAAACATGCATGGTAGTAATGACTTCTAGTCAGTGTATGTTAAAAAAGTCATGGTCGTTACACTATATGTACCTAATGTTGTTTAAGGTCATTTGTGTGCATTTTACCCATCTTAAAGTGCTCGTTCTTTGGTTTTGCTGACCAAGAGTATTAGGAACTTCGAAGACAGTTGAATGACGAGTATATTGTGGCAAGGTGCAGAGAGATCTCATTGTAAAGTCTTTAATATTGTTTAGTGAAATAATTTGTATTTGCAAAAACTAGGCATAGCTTCTTTCTCGTTGAGGTGAACCAGTATAAAGTCTCTATATTTATCTATCACTTAGACTCTCGTCCTTTCTTTATTGTGTTTGTATATTCTCTATATTATATCTGTGGAAGGGGCATTGTCCTTTAAGCCTAAGGTTTTATTTGTTCAGCTGTGTTTCAGTCCCTAATTCCTAGCACCGACCTCTTTAGCCTTGAAAAACAATAAAAAAAAATTCAGGAAGAAAGGACACGTAAAGTAAAACAAAAAAAAAACATGATAATTACTAGATAAGAGAATAATCGAAGAAAATTAGAGAAAGTTTCAGAACCCGACTCTATGGATCAAGAACTCAATGAAGATAGGAGCAGGAAAAAAAGTGAAGGAAAATGTAGCAAGCAAAGTCATGAAACCAGTTAGAAGTAAAGAGAAAAAGAAGCTATGGTTGATTGTTGAACTTAGTAAGCTTGGATTAGTTATTGTGGAGGTTTAATTGGAAGGTTTAGTAAAACAATATTCGAGTGGAAGTTTAGAAAATCTGGGTTGGTTTAAGTAGCTTGCGGTATATTTTTTCTTCATATTTTTAATAATATTTGTTATTTAATCCGCATCAAAGTAAATGCCATTAATTTAATTTACTTAAACAAGTTACAAGTGTATTGGAATAGTTGTTGGGATGTCCCACTCTCTTTAAATCTATTTTTTCCCAGTTTTGTTGAGAATTTATTTTTAAATCCACTTTCAAATAAAACTCACTCGAGCCTTTACTTAATTTTATTATATTTCCTCTTTTATTTAATTTCAATTTGGTTACGTATTTTGGGATTAATTTTGCTTGAATCTAATCAAATGTAAAATTCATTTTGTGAATTAACATTTTGTCCAAATTATTAATTTTGGATTACAATAGCTTATTTTGTTATTATGTTACTTAATTTTAATTAAATTAAAACTACTTGTATTATGCTATATTTCTAATTTGTTCTAAAAATATCTATTGCTTAAAAATGATACTGAGATTTTATGAAAATTTTAATTTGTATAAATATCATAGTAGACATTATAATTTCTGATCATCATTATTATTATGATTACCATATTAAAAGGTACGATGTTTGATAATAATTTTTGGACAATTTAATCACAATTCTTTAATTTCAATAATCACATTAACCCATTTTTTTAGAAAAAATTTAACTAATCAATTATATAATTTATCTTTATATTTATTATATAAAAATATGTAGTAGTTTAATTATATTATGACTTTAATTTGTACAATAAGACCAAATCTAGAATATTTTTATATAATATGTATTTAAAAATATATAAAAAATAAGAGATTAAAAATATTGTTTGGATAAATTTAATTATCAAATTTTGGATTGATAAAAACATCTTCTAATTTAAATATTAATACCAAATAATAATTGAAAATGGAAATATAGAAGAAAGGAGAGAGGAAAAGATGGGTTTTTAAGAAATAATAATGAAAAAGGGGAAGGAAGAGGGAGCCTTTTTTAAAAAAAAAAAATACTCAATTAGAAACCTATTTTAAATATACTTATGTGAAAACTTTTTCCAAAATAATGCTTCTGAAATTGGAGCATAGGTCGTCTCTTGAAGAGACGACTTGCTGACATGGTGCCACGTCTTATTTTTTATTATTTCTTAAAAAATTCAGTCATGTGTCTACTCTTTAAGAAAATAGATATGAAAATACATTCAAATAAACTCTTGGAATTGAACCTTGGAGCTGGTGGGAAAAAGAACACTGGTGGGCACACCATTGCCACTGTGCCAAAGTGTTTATTTGAATATATCTTCATATGTCGTCTCTTAATTGAATTTTTTAAAAAATAATAAAGAATAAGATGTGGCGTCATGTCATCACGTCGTCTCTTTAAGAGACTACGTATGCTCGCAGAAATTTCAGAAGCATTATTTTTCGAAAAAGTTTCCACATAGGCATATTTTTAAAATAAGTTCTAATTAAGCATTTTTTTAAAAAAAAAAACCCCGTTTGATAACATTCTTATTTTCTATCTTTTGTTTCCATTTCTCATTTTTTTAAGAAATTAATATAATTGATAACCCATCCTTTTTTTTTTTTTCTAAATTTTGAAAAACATTTTAAAAAATTGGACAAAATTTGAGAGACTGCAAAATGTAATTTTTTTAATTCTATTTCTATTTCCTATTTCAATTTCAAGCTTGTAACTTTTTTTTCTCTTATCTCTTCTCTTTCTTTCTCTCTCTCTTTTTTTTTCTCCTCTCCATTACAATTTTTTTTCTTTTCATACTTCTCTATTTTTTTGTTTTTATTTTTCCTTCATTTTCGTTTTTTATTTCTCTCTCCCTCCTCGTTCTTTTTCCTTTTCCTTTATATTTGTTTGTATCTTTTTTTCTTTTCATTTACAAGTATTTCATTATTATTTTCTATTTAAATCTCTATTATTTTTCATCAATTTTAGTAGAATTTTAATTTACTTTTATTAAATTAATAAATTAATCAAATGTTTCATATTCCATTAATTTTTTATTCTTCTCTCTTTTATTTTAGATTTTATTTGCATGTATGATTGGCTAAATTAATAAAAAAAAAAATTATTATTGAATTAAGGAAATATGAATATTTTAGATTATCTATCCTTAAACAAATATCTAATTACCAAGTCAAAACACAAAAACATATTTCCATAATATGTTGTGCAATAAATTAATGATCGAACTAACTTATGTACGTTAACATTATTTAAAATGAATTGGCTCAAGAAAGGTAACATTAAAAATCAATTTGAACAACATTTGAAAAAAAAATTTATCATTATTATTATTTTTTTTAATTTTGTTTTCAGATTGAAATTACATTAAATATTATACCCTCCTTATAAATGGTTTTATATTTATTTTAATGCATGTTATATATTTTATTATATTATAAATACTAAATTGTATTTCAACTAACAATAAAAAACAAAAAATAGCTATCAAACACATTTCTATTTCTAATTTTTTTTAAAAAAAACAAAAAACAAAAAACAAAAATAATTATCAAACATGTTTATATTTCAATTTCTAAAAAAACAGAAAACATAAAACAAGAAACAAAAAATAGAAAACGAAAAATGTTACCAAACGAGCCCGTAAAAGCCAAACCGAGCATAACTCAATTAATTAAGTCATATCTCCCGAATCAAAAGATCATGAGTTCAAATTCTCACTCCATGTTGAATTAAAAAAGTGGAAAAAGTTTTTAAAAAAAAATTGAGATTATTTTCTTTCCACCAACATGAAATCATCAATAATTAAAAGTTGCATTGAAACAATAACATAATCTTAGTCTATTCTTCTATTTTTTAACCATAATCTCTAGTCTATTCTCTTATTTGATCACCTCAAATCTGGCATTCATAAAACTTGGGAGGAATCAAGAGAGCTCCACATAACTTACTATTCCACTGTCGATTCAAAAGAAAAATTAAACATGAGATCTCATGCATCACAAAAATTGGTGATTTCTAAATATAATGGAATAATGTACAGGTCGATCACTTTTGGTTATCCATACGAAGAATCAAGAGAGCTCAGCAATTAAACGTTCACACTTATCTTCCAAAATCTTTATAGCTTCTGTGAACAGCACCTCAGGAGGTAAAGCTCCTGTTGATTCAATCTTAACTGCACGGGGAAAATAATGAAAAATATAAAAACAAAAACCAATGAAAAATGAGTTTCTAGAGACCATGTCAGATGTGTTTTTTCTAACAAAGTTAACTACGGTAATGTTTGTTTGGGAGTACTTTTGACCTGATAAAAGAACTTTTTCCATGACTAAAACACTCCCCACCTAAACTTTTCAAACCGAAAGTGATTTATGAGTGCTTTTGAAAAAAAGAAAAATAAAAAGTTGAAAAGTACTTAAAATACTACTAAAGAAAATACTTATAGAGGCTTTTGGCCAAAATACTTGTTCGAGAAGCACTTACATAAAGCAAAGAGTGAAGAACCAAACTTTAAATTATTTTATCATTCAACTCTAGTTAGAAGTACTTTTAGTAAAACTATTTATTTAAAAAGTACTCCCAAACACAATTTTTAATCTTAATAACTTTTTTTTTATAAGAAACATAGAGAAATTTTCATTCAAGAAGGCCAACCACCAAAGAACAACGTAGAGTATAAAGGAGCAAAGGGGCAAGTGTCTTCTCCAAAGAGTAAGGGATTAAATGAACGTTGGTAAGAATAGTTAACATGAGAAGAACACTCCAATTTGAGTGTTGAACTGGACAATGTCACAAACGTAATTAGGAGAGATCGACTTATCATAGTTAACTAATCTAAAAAGCACTCACAAATACATTTTTAATCTTTTTTTTATGAAAAACATGGTGAAAATTTCATTCAAGATGGTCAACCACCAAAAACAACCTAAAGGACAAAGGAACAAGTGTCCATTCTCCCAAAAAGTAATACTTAGTCTTTTAGACTTACTTCACAACTTTTAACAAATTCATGAGAACTGTGTGTTTGTTAATAAAAAACAATAATTTTAAAAAGTAAAAAGAAGCCAACGCCTACTAAATTTTGAAAAAATCAACATGGAAGGAGACAAATTACTATTTGTTAGGATGTGCCAACCACCAACACCAAGATTATCCTATTTAGTATGGGCAAATCTAGAAATTTATGTAAGGAGCACAAGTTGAATATAGTTTTAGATGTATTATTGTTAGCGATGAATCCAAAAATTTATGTCGGGGGCACAAATTGAATATAATTTTAGATGTATTAGTATAAAATATTAAAATTATGTAATATGAAAAACCATTTATATGTACAATTTTTTGTTTATATTTTTTGAAATGTTAGTTGAAAAGTTGAGATATTGTAGAAATAAATTTTTGTAAAGAGAAAAGTTAGAGGGAAAAAAATGAATAAGAGTTAAATGTGAGAGATATATTAGATAAAATATAGAAAAAAAAATAGAAAAACTAGAAATATTAGAGAGAATAAGAGAAATTTTAAAGAGCAAAAAAGTTGAAAATAAAATATTTGTTCAACAAAAAAAGATTTGTTAAAAAGATAAAGAAAGTTACGTTGAGAAAAAATTTAAATAGAAAATTTTAGAAAAAAAAGTAGATATATGGTAGCTAGAATCTTAATATATTAGAAAGAGATAAAATATAAACAGAGATAGTTTAGAGAGAGAGATAGAAATGAGTTTAAGAAAAATAAATTTTAGAGTGAAAAGTTTGAGAAAAATATAAAAAAATTTTAAAGACAAAAAGTGAGATGTATTAGAAAAAATGAAATAAAAATTAGAGAGCAAAATTTAGAAATAGAAAAGAACTAGAGAGAAATTTATTTGAAAGAAGTATGTCAAAAAGAAAAAAATTGTATCACAATAAAAAAGAAATTTTAAAATGCAAAAAGAAAAAAACCTATTTTAATTTTTTTATTTCTAATTTAAAAAATAAATTTGAAAGTAAGAATGCTTTATTTTTAAAATATAGGAAAAAAAATGTTGAAGGAGGGCACGTGACCAACATGTCAATATTAGCAGTCTTCAATAAACTATAGAGTTGAACCAAAAAAAGAAAAAAATCGAGGGGAGCACGTGCCCCTGACCTCAACGTGAATCCACCCCTGCTGTTTAGCTATACCCCTAAGTTATGCACAAAAAACCATTACTTACAAATGAAGTGATCCTTGACACGGCGCAATGAGACACGTTTCTCCCATGCTTCTCCTCTTATGCATTCTCTACACAATGTGCAAGCTCGTGGGCGTGCTACAGTTGCCCTTTTCTTACCTAAAAAATAGAAATAGTCAATAATCCAATGTAGAGAAAAAGGGATGCAATTCTGCAAAACCAACATCATGCAACCACTTGGGAACCATCTTTTCAGTATAAAAAAAAAAACCAAATAGTTCTTCATTTATACATCAGAACTGCAACGGATATAGCATTTGAGGGGAAAGGATAAAAACTTTACTCTGTTTTTTTTATACATTGAAACACAACTTTCAATTAATATTTGGAAAGGTAGAAGGCTAAAACTCCATCAAGGGTAATAAGACCTCCCAAAGTAGGAATATTAGTTAGATACATGACAAGAACTTTACTCTTAAGGAAGATTTCCCATCTCCCAATCTTTACCACCATAATGTTCCAAGTATGGACATAATTAATAGCAAATGTAAGAAGCAAACTAACCATTAGCTATGTCTTCAATGTCAAATACACCAACAGGACATTTCTTTTTGAGCTCTTCAGCCAACTCATCCTCTATCTCCTTCAAAAGTACAACCTAATATCATACGTTCCATTACCATCAGGGCTTCAAAATATCATGCATCTATGAGTAACTCGGTAACATATTTTCTCACCTCAGGGAGCATCCTGTACCAAGCAGTGGCCACTGGGGACCACTTAGCGTGTGTTTTGCCCACACCTTTAACAGCATGAGCTTCTAGTTCAATTTCCTGTAGATATTTGAAGAAAAAAATTAAGAAATTTACATCTGTTAACCATTGAGCAACAATAGCCCATTAAGCACTTAAACATACCCAATATTATAGCATGACAAGTAACCCTTTTCTTCAAGAGTATTTTCAACAACGAATCTTTTTCTAATAAGAGACTTAAAATTTCATTAAGTACAAAGAAATCTACAATATCAGAACTACCAAGAATGCATTTCAATTGGAAGTAAAGTAACTTGCAGTATGAATAACTAGCCTGCTAGCAAAAGTACTGCATACATGAAGTTCAACTATATATAATTAGTCAGCTAGCACAAACACCACATACATGGAGTCATATACAACTTCGGCAATTATTTATATATGCCGAATTCATATTTTTGTATAATGATTTTTACATACAGTATACCAAATTTTATTTCTAAAAAGAACCCAAAATGCCTCCATATTTGCAAACAAAATTACAAGCACATGAATCATAATTTTAAATTCAAGACATGTTCTTTAAGCATAACTCATCAGCTTCAGTCATCTGCCCATGCACACTCATTCCCTATATGTCAACAGATAATAGATAAAGTTTAGAGTTCAGTTACCTGACCCGGGCCAAGTCTAGCTATTATAATATCATTGTCCTTTGGACCAACTGGATTGTTGGAAAATTCTGGCAGCGTGTCTTGGCTACAACTAAAAGAAGTATAGGTTTTGGGTTTTGAGTTTGAAACTGATTTGTCTGATACAAAAGGAAATTCACTACCGTTTGGTAACCACGTCAATGCTTTTGATGTCACTGAATCACCCATTATACATTCATCATTAGTAGTGGAATAGGAGAAACAATGAAATAAGTTTATAATTAAGAAAATTTATGCATAGAGCATAAACTCCAAAAGAAACAAGAAAAATACCTGTATACCGGGGTTTTCCACGTTCACAGAGAGCATGGAGTCTGAAAACAATGGTATTCTTCTCATTCGGTGTGTCTTTATCTAAATTAGAACACAAATTATTAGTTAAGTATCCTTGAAAAGTGTAAGGGTAAATCAAATAGAAAGAATTTCTCCATGTAGAAGTTTCCAGCATCAGCATACATAAAACACTAAATTTCACTTATCAATGAAATGAATCTTTTCCAAAAAAAAAAATATATATATATACACACACAGAAATACCTGAGTACTCGAAAAGCCTTGGATCAACATGAATTGGAATGAGACCTAACCTATGGGCAAGCACTTCATCTTGAACTATTGATGTATTGTTAGCAACGAGAACTTTTTCAATAGCCATAGTGGGAACCTACATAAAGTACATATCAAACCTAAATCAGCATAACAACAATGTAAACCATGCAATAGTTAACATGGAAAGAAACCAAATAGGAGAAAATGTGAACAACAAAAGAACATATTTTCGCTTCATTATTCAACATCTCTAATCACATGGAATACTCTACAAGATTAAAAGCATTCCCTAAGTTTTTTCTCCAGGAGACACCGGGCATAAGCCTTATCTTAAATAGACAAATATTGATGAAAAAAAAAAGGGAAAACCATGTGTAAGTGTCATAATGATTATTCTTCTATTAAAGACAAAAAGTCTCACATCTATCTATTTTCACTTCTTTAAATGAAGATTCTAAAGGTCATTCTCAATATCATCATCATTAAGTGAATGGGATTGCCTCATTCTAACTTTTGTGTATAGTGTTTCTTTAAACTACAGCAACAAATGAAATAATATGCTAAACTATTACAATCCAATTTCTTTTTTACAACTAGGGAATCAGGGAATAGACCAATGTTATTTTTCAAAACATTCCATAAGAGATAAAGATTTCAAACTTTCATATATTCTCATGAAAGCATATGCCTCATCCATACGAGGCAGAAGTAGCTCCATTACTTCATATGAATCAAATAAAGTGCAAGTACTAAAAGTTAGTAACTTGCCTTGAGGCTAAGTCTCAAGAGCCTTTTAATATATTGATCACACAGTAGGCCACAAGAAGTGGTGACAAGGAAGTAAACACCAAAAACTTAGCAAATTATCCCCAAAAAAGAATAAATAACTTAGTTTTAATTCATTGTGATTACCTACCTCAGCTATAAGGATTCTCCGAAATGCATTAGCAAGCGCGGGGTCAATTCCGATCATGTCAAACTCAATGTCATCCTCTTTGATATCAATCACTTCAACTTTAAAGTTGTTGCGGAAATAATCCAGTCGTAAACTATTATCAACACCCATTGAAGTAAATGCTCCAGAATATTGTATGGTATCTGTCTACAAAAGTCAACACATTTCCACAATGACCATGAGAAGAAAATTAAAATAAGTCAATTACAGCAGAAAACATACTGAATACACGTTCTATGAATAAAAATCCAGTAAAGTACAGAAACAAAAGGTCAATATAGACTCACAAGTCAACCATTAAATTCGCTTCTTTCCAAAAGCATGAAATTTAATTTGAAAGGTTGATATTTACTTATGCATTCAACCTAATACATAAAAACTATAGTAAACGTGTCAAAAAAGATATTTTCCTCACGCTAAAGGGCAAAGAGTTGAGCAAACTTCTATTTAGCTTCCCCAACCCCCCAAAAAATAAAAAATAAAAATAAATAAAATAAAATTTACACTTCCTTGAATTGATCAACATTCCTAGAATTTGAACAAAACAGAGAGAGATGATAAAACAAACAAAATATGGGAGAGGGAAAAGAAGAGTACATGAATGGGCGCATCGGCTTTGCATTCGACTCGGGTCCTTTGCAATTCTATGTGTGGTGGGAGTTTCATGGGCACATCTGGAAGATTCATTATCCATTCAATACCATTTTTGCCTCCACCTTCTTGTTCAGATTCCGAGTCCGACATATTGTGCAAGCTCGTGGACATTATCAAACTTCAACTCAATCTGCACACAATTATTTGCTCGTTGGGCTCGACTGAAACTTTAAAGAAGAAATGGGAACAATGTCAGACAGATAAAGGTTTATTTAAGGTTTAGAAACTTGGTTCAACGAAATTAAGAAGGGGAAACTACATAATTGGAACTTCTAGAGACCAATTGTAAAATGCAGGAACATTACTACAATTTCTCATCCATTTTAACTCAAGTATAACTATAAATTCTATTATTTATTCCAACCAAGAAAGCAAACTAAATTTTCCAAACAACATCAGCATGCAATTCCATCCTTCAGTAACATAACATATCAGAAGAGAACATCATAACATACCAACTCATATCAGAACATGCCAACTCATATCATAACCATATCAGCATCATTATATAATGATATAAAGAGCTATAAATTAGTTTAGTTATACGCACAATCCCACAAGCAGACAATAGAAACAGGATTACGTGGTTAGAAGTTAATTTAGAACGGTAAAGCCAATAACCGTTCAACCCTTACTGAATGGTTTCGGCACAACTGGGATGCGCAGTTCACTGCCAAGAAGCGTCGAAACGAAGAAAGTCACCGCGAATTTGCTGGATGCGTGCGTGAAGCCTCCTGGTTTGCACTGCGCACAGAGGAAGCCTCCGCCTGGGCACCGTCGCGATCGAGGGAAGCTTCGCGGCCACTCGTCCCCACGACGTCGAGGGTTACCGCCGAGGGGCTGCTGTTGCTGTCAGAATCGCGTGGATTTACTCTTGCCGTTGTCACGCCTGGTCGGAGAAGAGGCTGTTATCGTGCGTCGCGCTCGTGGTCGTTGCCGTCGCCGTTCGCGCTGACCGGAGAAAGAATCAACAGGGGTGGTCGACTGGAGCTTTGACTGAGGGAGAAAGAGAGAGAGATCGCCGAAGAAAAGGAGTAACGGGACTGGCCGGGCAGCTGGTCGCCGGGACGAACGCCGGAGAAGAGGGAGAGCAGGCAGCTGAAACTCGAAAGAGAGGGGGAGGGAGAGGTAAGGCTTCAAGAGGGGAGAAAAGAGATGAGGAAAAGTAGGATGATGTAAAGGTGAGGGTGATGACCTCATCAATTGGGGGGGGGGGGGGGGGTTGGGGTTTTTTGTTTTG
>JAOANK020000063.1:354054-365819 GCA_026257165.2 Telfairia occidentalis | reverse complement strand
AAACCCAAGTCATTTGAACGTTTTATGCATGCATGATTGTAACGATTCTAGGAAATTGAGTCTTAGAAAGTCGGGTCCTTACAAGTGTACCTGAATGTTAATTTAATATAGTTTGTTATATAATTTCTAGTCTTATGGTTAGTTCCTATTTATAATTCTTAGTCTTAGGGATAGTTCCTATTTTATAGGATATTATCTCTCTAACTAGTTAGTACCATCATTGTGTATTTATACTCACATATTGAAGGAATAAAAATATAATCTTTCATACTCTAAAACTAAATGGGGATGGAGAGGAAGAATTTAGTCCTTGTCCCCCATTTATTATATATATATATTCATAAATAATAAAAAAATTCAAAAGCATAATATTGCTTTTGTTACAACAGTCTACCCTTAATCTATTTAAATAAATAATATTAAAAATAAATAAATAAATTCATCATATGTTTGGACTTTAATACTTATGTGTGAATAATTGGACTAATTAAATTAAAATATTATATTATTTTTAGTAGGTAATTTTAGAAATTTTCCTTTCAATGAAATTTTACTATATAAATGAGGATTTATAAGTTGGAATTAAACATTTAATTAAAAATTTCTTTAAAATTTTTTTAATAAATGAGACATAATTCCCCGTGAAAACCTCATCTTGCGAAATTTTTTGGGAACTTTCGCAGGAATGGAGATTAAAATGAGGGGCAAGGATGCGCACAGGGGAATTGGAAATTAGAAATCCTATTTATGAGGCGCATCCCCATTGAATAATTTTTCCATCTTGTGGGAGTTGTTTTCTTCTAACCTTTAGCTTAAATCAAAACGCATTCCTTATAAAAATAAATAAATAAACAAAAAGAATAAATGTTAAGTAAACAATGGCAATGATTTTATGATATTTTATGAGATATATATATATATATATATATATATATTAAATTTTTTTAAGACAGAGGAGAATCTAAATTCCATGAGAAAACCAAAGTCATATTAAGTTCTAAAGTACAAATTTAAACTAACAAGAGTAAAAAACAAACAGTTGTTATATGCAATTCAAATTATTCCAAGCCATCATCAGTCAAGGCTAATTAGCTGTCCATTTGCGAAGGTGACCATGCAACTGCTAAGGCTCGTAAATTTGCTAAAAAAACATCGATTTGTTCAAAATTTATCAAAATTGGATACATAATAACTTTATACGTATTACTAGAAGGGCTCATGTGGATATGTTTAGTGGTAATTAGACATTGAATCTCTAAAAATAGAAGGACTTTTTACAACCATTACTTGAATTTCGCCTTACAAATGTGGTTTTGTTTGGTAGATATAGATAAGTGTCTGATTGGTTGTTTGAAATGTAGCTATAAATAAAGATTGTGATTTGATGGTTTTGGTATTAAGGGATTCCAAAAGCATCAAATCAGAGAGAGAGAGATGAAAAGTAATGCTAAGGATGGAATCCCTCAATCCAAGTTGGATGAAGAGAAAAATCATTCCAATTTCTCCATTCCTGGTGACCATAATCTTCATGCCTATATTTTCTTTTTGTTTCGTTCAAAAAGTCTCTGTTATCTGAAAGTTGGACTTTGGTCGTATTCCTGCACATTGTATTCTATTGTTGTTTTTTATTGATTGTTATTATCGTTCTTATTGTTTGAAGGAGATGAGAAGGAAGAAAATGATTCTCCAATCGAGGAAGTCCGGCTAACGGTGCCGATCACCGACGATCCATCGGAGCCGGCATTGACGTGCAGAACATGGATTTTGGGGCTGCTTTCATGCTGCCTTCTGTCATTTGTGAACCAGTTCTTCGGGTATCGCCAAAATCAGCTATACATTGGGTCAGTATCAGCTCAAATCATGGCTCTCCCTCTTGGAAGGCTGATGGCTGCAACTCTTCCAGCAAAAACAGTCAAAATCCCCCTCACAAATTGGTCATTCTCTTTGAATCCCGGGCCTTTCACCTTGAAAGAACATGTTCTTATCACCATTTTTGCTGGTTGTGGAGCCAGCAGTGTTTATGCAGTCAACATTGTAACCATTGTAAAAGCTTTCTACCACAGAAGTCTCCATCCTGTAGCCGCTTTGATGCTTTCGATGACTACTCAGGTCATCTTCATTCTCATTCTTTCGCCCAAATTCTAAACAACAAATGGACCCTCCATATTGTTACATTATTTTTTTACATAATTTCAATTTGAATTAGTTAGATTATAGTTAGGCTATTCGACTTGTTTCTTGATAGGGATAACAGACTCTCCACATCTCCACAATGATACGATATTGTCCACTTTGGGCATAAAGCCCTCATGGCTTTGCTTTTGGTTTCACCCCAAAAGACCTCATACCAATGGAGATATTGTTCCTCCCTTATATACCCATGATCCTCCCCATGTCTAGCCAATGTGGGACTTTGGTTGCAACTCCCAACATATCTAAATTCAATTTCATTGCTAGCTATCTTTGCACATTCTCTATAGTTTTCCCTCCCTAAAAATTTACATGGTTTTAGAGGTTCTCTAAATTCTAATACATATTTCTGATAATTTTTTGTATGAACTTAAATATGTAGATGCTTGGATATGGATGGGCTGGAGTATTCAGAAAAGTTCTTGTTGATTCTCCTTACATGTGGTGGCCTTCAAACTTGGTTCAAGTTTCTCTATTCAGGTACTACCTTTTTATGATTCTAGCTTGAAAATGTTGTTACCTTGGAATTTGAATTCTGATGAAGTGAAAAATAAATACAGGACATTGCATGAGCAAGAGAAGAGACCAAGAGGTGGACATACGAGGCTCCAATTCTTCCTCCTTATTTTCATCTCAAGCTTTGCTTATTACATTATCCCCAGCTATCTCTTCCCCTCCATAAGTTATATCTCCATAGCCTGTTTTATATGGAAGAACTCAATCACTGCCCAACAAATTGGTTCGGGCTTCTACGGCCTTGGCATCGGTTCATTTGGGTTTGATTGGTCCACTGTTGCTGGCTTCTTGGGCAGTCCACTAGCCACCCCTGGCTTTGCCATTGTCAACATCTTAGTTGGGTTTTTTGTGATTATCTATATTGTTCAACCCCTTACATATTGGAATAACGTCTATGAAGCCAAGCGTTTTCCCTTTATTTCATCTCACACTTTTGACTCCCTAGGCAACCCCTACAACATTTCCAGAGTTCTAAATACCCAAACCTTCGATCTTGACCTAAATGCCTACGAAAACTATAGCAAGCTTTATATCAGCTCCTTCTTTGCCATTTCTTATGGCCTCACATTTGCAACTTTGACAGCAACCATCTCACATGTTCTTCTCTTTCATGGAAAGTAAGAAAAATATCTTGTTTCAAAGAATATTCTACCCCAAAATACTTGATGTCTATTTGGCTTTGAAGCATTAAAAATGACAAATGACACTTTAGTTCGTTAGGTTTTGAAAATAATTTTAAAAGAATCTTGAACTAATTTTGATAGTTAGTTGATATAACTGTTAACAGCTCTTGTGTCCTAGCTCAACAAATTTCCAAGAAGTCTAGGTTGCAAACTTTGAGAACGAAGCCGAGTTTAGTGCAACCCATATATATAGCAAAAAGTTAGATCATTTTTTGTTCCAAATTTGTGTTATTCATTTGTTTCAGATCATTTTTTGAGGCAGCGAGCGAGACACAATGGCAAAGGCGCTTGGACGAGGAAGGTGGTCGGTGCAATGAGCAACGATGGTCGAAGATGGATGGCGTAGTGGGTGGAAGAGGAGAAGAGAAGGTAAGGAGGGGAGAGGGAGAGAGAGGAAGGAGAAGAAATATGCCACATGAGCCCTATGAATATAACATTATTACATTTTGCCAAGTTAGCAAAATAACTATTAGCAAGTTAACTACTACGTCATCTTTTTGCTAGTCAACTAACGATCAAGTTTATTTTAGAATCATTTTCCAAACCTCATGGACTAAAGTGTCTCTTTTTAAATCTTATTGACGAAATAGACACTACACTCAAATCTTAAGGACCAAAAATATATTTTTTCCAAGAATTTTTCATTCAAACTTAGAATGTTTTCTCTCATTGCTTGCTTCTTTTTCCAGAACAATATGGCTACTATGGAAGAAGGCGACGACGACGACGAATCAGTTGGGAGATGTGCATACAAGGATAATGAAGAAGAACTATAAAGAAGTGCCTCAATGGTGGTTCTACTCTATCTTAATTTTAATGGTTGGTCTTGCCTTGTTTTCTTGTGAAGGTTTTGGCAAACAACTACAGCTACCATGGTGGGGAATTTTATTTGCTTGTGGAATTTCACTGTTCTTCACTTTGCCCATTGGAATCATTCAAGCCACAACAAATACAGTATGTCATTCATTCTAAAAGAAAAAAGACATCGTTGAATAATGTAATAACATGGAGATTGATATGATATATTATTTCACTTTTTCAATGATTTGGTGCAGCAACCAGGGTTGAATGTTATAACAGAGTTGATTATAGGGTATCTCTACCCTGGGAAGCCCCTTGCAAATGTGGTTTTCAAGACTTATGGTTATATCAGCATGTCACAAGCACTTAGCTTTGTTGGTGATTTCAAACTAGGACACTATATGAAGATTCCACCCAGAGCCATGTTCACGGTTCAGGTAAAACACTCTGGCTTTTTAGTTTACTTACTAGGAATAGGAATAAGAATTAGAATGAAATCAAACAAATCATAATAGAAATATTTTCATTCTCATTGCCCTTAGAATAAACAGGGTCTAATTTCTTTCGAGAAAAACTAACACATTAATCCCTATACGAAACATCCAGCTCGTCGGAACGGTTGTATCTGCGAGCGTTTACTTCGGCACAGCGTGGTGGCTACTGACAACCGTGCCAAACATTTGCGACACAAATCTATTGCCAGAGGGAAGTCCGTGGACATGTCCAGGCGACGACGTTTTCTACAGCGCATCAATCATATGGGGAGTGATCGGGCCGCTGAGAATGTTCACAAAGTATGGAGTTTACCCAGAATTGAACTGGTTCTTCCTATTTGGCTTGCTTGCTCCAGTGCCTGTTTGGGTTCTATCTCTCAAGTTCCCTGAGAAGAAATGGATAAAGCTAATAAACATGCCAATCATAATCGGATCAACAGGAGGGATACCACCAGCTAGAACAGCAAATTACATAACTTGGGGAGCTGTGGGAATCTTCTTCAACTTCTATGTGTACAAGAAGTTCAAGGGTTGGTGGGCAAGGCATAACTATATCTTATCAGCTGCTTTGGATGCTGGGGTTGCTTTTATGGGCATTGCTCTCTATTTCACTTTGCAATCTAAGGATATATTTGGACCAACTTGGTGGGGTTTGGACACTGATGACCATTGCAAATTGGCCAAGTGCCCTACAGCTCTAGGAGTGATCGCCAAGGGATGCCCTGTTCTCTAAAGCCTCCTAATTCATTCTCTCTAAAGTTAGACTTGATGGACCTTATAAATAAAATGGAAGTTGTATAGATTTAATAGTTTGTAAAGGTTGATATCTATCATATGACAATTGGGGATTTTATCTTTTTTCTTTTTTCTAAGCTTAGATTCGGTTGGTACGTCTTACTATTTCTTCTTTTTCTCTTTCCATAAATTTAGATCAATATTTTTCTCTCTCTTTACAATTTCGGTGGGCTCTATCATTTTTCTATCCTCATTTTTTTTTACAATGTAACCATTGACTGCTCTCCTCTCTCTTCTTTTTAATATTAACCTTTTTTTTATTTAATTGCTTCTATTTTTTGGACAACTTAATTGTTTCAATTGCACATCTCTTTCCATACTCCAATTATAAATATTAAAGTTTTTTAAATAATAATAACACGACTTTCTAAATAAAAGTTGTTTTCAATTATAATTATGAATGATATTAGTTTTCTTTTATTGAAAAACTTAGATTTATATGTGTTGATGCACAGAAAATCTTGCCTGTGACGTGGCCTGAGCTACAGTTGTCCTCGGACCTGAAAGTAGAGGACGAGGTAAGGTGGGAGTGGTGATGACCACGCTCCGACGCTCAAGTCAGTAAAGACAGAGGATATGAATAAGAGAGTGTTTTTAGATCTCGTTGCATACCTTTTGAGGTGATTTTGCCTTGCTTTTATACTTGAGGTTGAGGGAGCCATTTGCGGTGTAACGCTTCTGACCAGCCTTGATTCAAGGCAGACTTAGAGTAGAGGAATTATCGGGACCGTTTCATCCCTCTTTCGTCCGGTAAGGATCAATTTAAGGGACTCATTCCCGTCCTCCGGCGCGTCCCCATTCGACCAAGCTTTGACGTCTCGTTTGACCTCGGCTATGACCGAGGTCTATTTGTACATGTGGCGGTCTTACGCCTACCCACGTGTATCGGTATTTTCATGCCTTATCAATATGAATTATAATTCAATTTTATGTACAGTTATGTCTTGATACAAAAGAAAATTTAAAATTTTTAAATTTTAATAATTAAATTTCAACATTCTATGTCATCCAATTAATTAAACACTAGCAAAAAGGTAGTGAATTCGAATCGTATGCCGAGTTTTTTCTTATAGTTTATCAACGATAGGCTGGTATTACTGTTAGACTTAAATAATAGCATAAATTTAATCTATCAGCGGAGCTTCTCTTTCCTAAAGGATATTAATCATATTCCCTGAAATTTAAATGGAACAGCACACTTGCTCGCTGGTAAGGCAGTAAATTCTCTGGGTTTTTAGTTGTGGACTTATAATCCTCCTATCTGGTTGGCCTCTCTCTTATGGGCCGATTTGAATCATGTAGTCCATTTGGGCAGTTATTCCTCTTAATACAGTATTTCTTGTATATATAAAAAAAAAGGATACAAGTCTATTGCTGATTGATTGAATTCCATCACTTAAGTTTTGAAATTCTTATAGTTTGTGTAATGTTTCTTCACTTTCAAATCTCATAAGTTCTTGTTATAATTTGGCTTGTTGTTTATATGTTTTAATTTGTTAGTCTATAACTTTTGATTTAGAAGTTATGTTTCTTCATTTAAGTTTTTTGTAATTATTATTATTTTTTTAAAAGTTTTTTATTGTATTGTATAAGTTATGATTTATGAGTTTTTTTTCCGTAAGTTATGACTTGTTAGTTTAAAGTTCATTTCTATTTTTTTTTTCCATTTATAGTCTATAAATTGGATTCACTGATAGACATAAATAAAAACATAAATTTAGTCTATCAACGACAGACTTCTATATATCAATGATACACTATATATTATATTGACTATATTGTCATGTATTTTTAAACTTTTTAGCTTGAATAGAGAATCAAACAAAAAATGGACATGATCTTAGAAAATAGAAAGAAAAAAATTAAGTGGTGAAGGTATGAAATCTATTTTTGCTATTCAAGAAAGTATTATTTTTAGATTATGATTTAAGTCTGTCTCCAATAGACCGTCTATCACTATATGATAAAAGCCTGTCACTGAAAGACTTAAGTCTATCAGATCTATCAGTGATATCAACTTATCAATATTCTTGTCCTCGCATTGGTCACAATTGTAAAACACGTGAATTTTTATAAGTTGTAAAATGATCTAATATCAATGATTGACTTTTTTTTTTTAATATTGATTATAAGTAGTTGATTCTTTTTTTTTTTTTAAATATTATAAGAAGTTTATCACTGATAGAAGCCTATCATATTATATGTATTCATTTTGGACTGAGTCATATTAAAATAACATGAATATATAGAATTTTATTTTGAACCAAATATTCAGACAATAATATAACTTAAAATCTCAAAGCTTAATTTTAGAGTTGATGGAAACAAAATTTTGATTTTTTTTTTAAAATTATTAATGAAATAATATAAATTAAAATCTTAATTTTATTATTGATGGGAACAAATATTTGATCATTTAAATTTTAAAAAATCAATGAAATCTAGCTATAATTGAAAGTGCAGTACATCTGTCCCAAAAAAACTCAGCCAACAAAAAAATTTAAAAAACAAATGAAATCTAGCTATAATTGAAAGTGCAGTATTGTCCCAAAAAACTCAGCCAACAAAAATACAACTCACACAACTCCATGTTAACGACACCCTACAACCCAAAGTGGATTTCAAAACTCAAGAGATTAAACAATTTTGTACCCCAAAGATACAATTCATAAATCTAGACTAATTTTCCAAATTTAACTACTCCAGACTTGATAACTCTGGAAACTCTATAGCCCAAATAGCTCTCTATGAGTCTATGTATTTGGTTGCGTTTATTGTTAAACCTAAGTTTATTAAAAACTATGCCACAAACAGCCATCGGAGGGTGTTCAATTTACTATTTTGTTTGGGTTTGATGACTCTGGTTAATTAAATTTGTGTTTGGATATATGGTGCAGAAAATAGATTTGTGTGGGAAGATGTTTGATTTGCGGTTTTATTTGGGTTGGTTAAGTTTGGTTAATTAAGTTTGTGTTTAGATGGAACAAAAAATGCGGTGTGTGAACTTGAAGGTATTTTTTCACGGTTCTAATTGGGTTTGTTAAATATAGTTAATTAAGTCTGTGTTTGGATGGTGCAGGAACTATGTGTGCGTGCCGGTGGGTACTGGGTGTGAGTGTGAACATGTGCATGCGCGTGTGCAGATGTGTGAGTGTGTTTGTGCGCGTGTGCAGATGTGTGAGTGTGTTTGTGCGCGCGTGCATGCAAAGTGTGAATAAATATATACAATTTTTTTTTTCCGTCAACATCAATCTATAATGTATTCAATTGAATATTAAAGGAGGAATAAGATCAAAATGAATTTTAAATATATTCTTTTTTTTTGTTTCAAAGAAAAAGAATTATTCCTCTTAAGTTATTTTTAAAGTTCTTTTTAAAGTTCAAAATCAAATTTACTTTCTATTTTTAAAAAGGTTATTGTACATGATATCATATTTTTTAAAAGTAAAAATGTGAACAAAAACTTTTAAATACTCAATCGTTTGAGGTGACCTTATATGAAAGAATGTGTTTATTTGTACAGGCACATCTCTAATAACACATGGACCTGAATAGTCGTGTCGAATATAAGTTTGAAGAGCAAAATGAGTATGAAAAAAAGTTGCAAAAAAATTGGAAGGTAAAAATCTCCTAAATAATATCACATTTTTTAAAAGTAAAATATGAATAAAATTTTTTTAAATAATCATCAACACATTAAAAGGTGGTTTTGTTTGAAAAGATGTGTTTGTTCATATGAACATGTCTGAACAAACATCTCAACTCGAATAGTCGCGTTGTCTCGTAAAAGTTTGAAAGACAAAATGACTATGTTTTAAAAAACATTTTATATACCCAAACGTATGATAATGTGTGAAATGATGTGCCTGTACAAATACTTCTCAAAAGGACACTTCGACCCAAACAGTCGCATCCCGTTAGAGGTGACTCTATGCAAAAGGTGTTTTTGTGTCTATAGACAAATTTGAACGGACATCTCGACCTCAAACAATCATGTCTCGAAAAAGTTTGAATGGTAAAATGGGTATGTATTAAAAAGTTGATGGAAAATTTGGAAGGTAAAAATGTAGATAGAAGAAGAAAAAAACATATATAAAAGAGTAGATGAAAAAAAAAAAACCACCTAGTTGAATTAAGAAAAACATTTTTTTTTGGATATTCTATAAAAATCAAACACTCTCTTGTCAACTTACTTCCATCTCGAACTCAAAATGTCACTTTTTTTTCTCTCTCTCTCTCTCTCCAAAAACTCATCTTCTTTTTCTGAACTTTCATCATCTTGCTGAGTTTTTTTTTTCTTTTTCAGAACGGAAGCTCTCTCTCACCTCACAATACATATGCAATATCCCTTATATTTTGATTTCACATTCTTCTTTCACTAAACATATTTTTTCTTCATTATTTTTTTTTAACTAAATGGAGCTCAAGAGGGCTAAAAAAGTTGGAAATCATAGAGAGACGGAGGAGATAAAGAAAGGAAACAAATATAGATAGAAAGAGGAAAAACATATTTCTGAAAGTATGGGAGCGTCATTGATGGAGTTTGGGAACCCATAACCACACATGACACATGGTTAAAAGCCACGTGTTTTGCTATTGAGTGAAGACGACTTACTTATTTCTTTTTGAATTTATACAAGGATTTATTAATATAAAAAGCAGTAGGCTTCTATATAATGATGTAAATATGTAAGAGATAATATTTTTACAAAAATAGGTATTATAAGAATAAATTTTAAACTTTTTTTTTATTAAAAACATTAATTTTCAATGTCATGTAGACTATTTGGGATCGTGGTTGGAGAAGTCAAAATTAATTGTGAGAAAATCTGAACTATTTGAAGTGTTTTGGTCAAATTAATTATATAATAATTTTATATAAAATCATTTTAAAAATTTTTTATTTGCAAAATCTTATCCATCATTACTTTTTAAATCAACAATAATCATGTTTATATATTTTTTTTCATATAAAAATAAAAATAATTTAAATTTAGTATGGGGCATTATTAGTGATGTTTTTTTCCTTTAAGCCAAAGTTTAGATTTAAAATTGATGAACAGTTGAAAAAGATATTTTTCGACGCCACCTGTGGGGATCGAACCCACAACCACGTGGTTAAAAACTATACGCTCTACCACTGAGCGAAGACGGCTTGCATGTCAATGTTAAAGCATAAATTATAATTAGAGATTTAAAAAAAGAATACCCTTGCAGCCTGCCGTTTGAGGATAGAGGAAACTCATTCCTGCTCGACCAATTGAGTTTTATTTTGTTTTTTAATTTCAAGGAATAGAGATTTGAATCCACGGATTTTTAGTTGGGTCAGTTATTTGAGTTTCTTTTAATCAATAATGAAAATTAAATTTTGTATTTAATAAGACTTTAGCAAATTTTATTCTATTGACACGAGATTATATTCAAAAAATAAAACCAACGAAAAAGTGTAGTAGATTAACATATAACAAGTATTTTATTTGTCAAACTGAGCATAACTCAATTGATTAAAGACACGTCTCCTTGACTAAGAGATCATGCGTTCAAATCTCCCTACCCACATGTTGTTCTAAAAAAACACAAAACAAACATTCTATTTAGTGTTGTTCTCATCAAAGTACTTGTATATTGTCCTTTGATTCATCCGCATCAAAATTTTTTAGTATTTCGAAGATTCTCTCTCTAATATATTCTTGACATGCTTTCAATCTCTTTACTATTAAACTTGAACTCAATGTTAAAATACAACACTAACTATCTAGAAGTTTCTTAAAGCTTTTATATATCTTATCTTGAGTATAAGTGTTTCTAGACTCTTCTTGAAGATTGTAAATAGATATATGAAAAAGATTCTAGAATAGCTTTCTTTTAAGACCCAAAGAATTCTAGAAAATTCTTTTGGATAAGAAAAGCTTTATTTAAAAAGTATCCTAAGGGGCCTAGAAAGATCTTTTGACTTGAGCTCCAAGCATAGCTTACCTATAAATATGGATGAGTGTTTTTATAAGTGTGCAAAGAGAGAAAAATGAGAGATAAGCTAGAAAAGTGAGAAAAGTGAGAAAAGTGAGAAGTGAGAAGTGAGTGTGAGAGGGCTTTCTCTCGAGAGTGTCTATTTTTGTACTTTCTCAATTTAAGAGATTGCAATCTATTTCCTTTTATGCTAATTTCTTCAACAAGTGATATAAGAGATAAATCGTTTCTATAAGTGGTATCTGTTGGGGTTGATGTCCTAAACCTTCGTGGTCTTGTAATTTTATACAAATTATTTATTTAATAAAATAAGAGTTAT
>JAOANK020000063.1:337323-353954 GCA_026257165.2 Telfairia occidentalis | reverse complement strand
ATTAGAGGGAAATCTCTCCAAGAATAAGATGAATTTTATCCTAAAAGACTCTTAATAACTCTCTTTTGGAGAGTTATTAGGTCGCGTTGTGAGGTTATTGGTGTGCGTTGTGGCATGGGCGTGTGCGCCAGCAGACGCGCGCTAGCGATGTGTGTGCTGGTTGGGTGAGCAATTGCTTGCATGCATGAGGTTGTGTGCTACGAGCATTAAGGCACTGTCTTGGGTGCCTAAGCGCTGCTGGGAATTTTTCTTGGACAAAAATGCCTCTAAATTCTTCCTTTGAGCTTTCTTGTCCTTGAATGTGTTATGAACTTTTCTCAAAATTACTTTTTTGCCCTTGGCTTGACTCGATGGACTTGAGGACTATCATGATCACATCACTGGGTATCCAACTACAAGCACTACATCAAATCCTTCTATTTTACTAAAAGAGGAGGCTAGTTAAGACGTGTTATCTTTGTTTTGGCTTATCCCCACTTCCTAGGTGTTGGATATTTAACTACAAGTAGCTCCTCTATCCTAATACAATACTAACTTTCCTTCAGTGCTTTCAGTGCAAAGGCAACCCACGAGTGTCATGAGTGTCTTTGCTTACTCGCACATCAAGAAAGGATGAGTAGCATCTTTAGACATTTTCTCAGCACATACTACTTAACTTAGAAGTCTACTTATCAAATAATTAGACCATTTTGAGACATCTAAAGCATAACCTCATTAACAACAATCTAAGCCTTCAGGACTCTAAACAGGAGGACTACGTGCTCAATAAAGAAAGGAATCAAAGAAGGATTCCAATGACTCAATTCAAAAAGTATACCTACTAGTTGCCCTATTCCAACTCACATACAAATCACAGAAAATTATGGATAATGATAGTCTTCAACAAGCAAGCATGGCAAGTTTTACTTTTCAGCACACAAACAGGTGACCATTTAATCAAATCAAAAAAATTTAACCAAAACTCAACTCATTCTTAATCAACAACAAATTTAGAAGGTCAGCACATAATTTATATGTATTCTATCCTAGCAGCACACAATACTTAGGACACCTGATAACTCTTCAAAAGAGAGTTATTAAGAGTCTTTTAGGCTAGATTTCATGCCCTTGATTTATAGAATAATTGATTGATTTATCTTTGTTTTGCATATAGGACTTTTGATACTTTCATATTGTTGCATCATTATGTTTATGACAACATTGGAATGAAATTGAAGGAAATTGTAGTTAATTGCTACTGATTCTGGGTATTATATCTGCATATTAATAATGGAACATTATTTTAGTAGAATTATTGATCGAGCAATTTGGAGTAAGGGACACAAAAGATCTGTACGAGAATAACGAAAATTTGTAATATGAAAATAAATCTTTCTTTTACGAAATTAATCAACCATTGGATGCATGTCATGTAGGCAATTTGACCTAATAGGGTTTCTAATCACAATGGAAGGCTTATAAATAGAAAAGGCGACTGCCAATTGAAGAGATTTCTTTTTGGAGAGTTAATTTTTTATTTTAGTTTTAGAGGTATTCTTCCACAGAGTTTCATTTATTATTGTTGCAGTTTATTCAATTCCCTTAGAGAAGAACTTGTAGAAGGTAGAGACTCCATTGAAGGCTAGAGCAGACCAAGCAATTCTTGCAACTGTTTTCGTGGAGCAACTGATTTTGTAGTTCTTTAGAGTTTTCTTTCATTATGAACTCTTTACTGTTTTCATTTATTTGTTGCTGTTTTTTATTCGTTGCAGCAGGAACTAATACCTCTGGGTGAGGATTAAAGGAAGTGTTGAACTGATTCGAATTTGAAGTAAAGATTGTTAAATTGAATTATTTTAAAATTGCTCTTGATTGTTTAATGTTTATATTTGTTTGGCCAACACGCATGGATATTTTCTCTATATTTCGAGAGAAAATAAGAGGAGTAGATTGCTTTTAAAACACATTAGCCACTAGATTAGGTTAGCAACGACTAAATGAGGAGATTAAGGATAATCACACTCATCTAGTGCACAAAAACAATAGGTTTAACTTACATAGGTTAATGAGAATTAACTTTAGATAATTAGGAGATTTGGGAGGATTCTGAGACTATTATTGTGTGATTAGATTATACAATTCTTTTGTTTCAGCATTCCATTTCAGGAAAAATAGCATTATACCTTAATCTGAACCCATTCATTCTTATTGTTGCAAATGCAAAAGCATTTTTTTATTATGTCATTTAATTTAGTCCAGCATGAGTTACAAAAGTTCACAAAAATATTTATACTCTGTTACTCATTGAATTCACTAAAAAGTTAAGTTAGAATTCAAAATCTACCACAATCCTTGTGGAGACGATATAAATATTTATTACTTGTTATTGATTGTGTACACTTGCACATCACTTTATATGGTTTTTATTACAAGTTTGAGCCTCACCATTGCGCAAGGCAACAACACACCACCCCAAACTTAAAATCATGTATGTCCTCAATGTATGAAAGAGAAAGATAAAGCAAAAGTTAACAGTACTAGCTTGGAAGGTAAGATGGTCCACAACACGACAGGCAAGTGGACTGAGTACGGCTGTGCTATGGCTCTTGAAAAAGGGGATAAACTAAATCAAAATTCAAGGAACAATTTGGGCTCACAAAGAAACAACAAAAGCAAAGGAAATGAAAGAAAGAAGCTTGGGTTGCCTCCCAAGAAGCATTTGATTAAACGCTCCTAGCAGGACGAGACATCAAATCATTTAGCCTTTCACCACCATATCTTAAATCCAATGTGTCTCCTTCTCACATTCATTCTTCATCCTAAAGCACATTTAGGAAAATACTTTCTTCTACTTTGTTCACATTAGTAGGTATAACAACATGAGTAGAAGAATAAAAAAATGTTTACCTAATGGGTAGGGGTTTCAATTTTATATCAGGAGACTTAGCTTTTTCAAGCTTTCTATCATCATGCAGTACAGTCCTAGGTTTATTTCTACCATGTCCAATAGATGCAGAATTAGAAATAAAAGCAGGAGTATGGATGACAAGTTCAATCTCATGTAGTTTGCCTAGCTATTACAAATAGATTTCAGCATTCTATTCTTTTCCTTCACAGTAAAAGAGAACATCGCATAATCAAAGTTAACAGTAGGTTTATAAATTTTCTACATTATAGCTCATACTAACCTCAACAGGGTGTTTCATTGATCAATAGATATCAAACTTTATTTCGTCATCATCCACCCTCAAGGTCAGTTTACCTTGCTGCACATCAATCAGGGCCCTTCTTGTGGCCAAAAATGGTCTCCCAAGGATGATGGGTGCCTCAGCATCCTTCTCTATGTCAAGCACCACCAAGTCTACAAGGAATATGAACTTGTCGATCTTGACAGGAACGTCCTCAATTATACCTCGTGGGCGAGTAATGGACTGATCTGCCAGCTGCAGCGATATCGTGGTGGGTTGTACCTCACCCTAATTCAATCTCCTATAAACAGACAGAGGCATTAAATTGATAGAAGCCTCTAAGTCACATAGAGCACATTTAATAAATAGATTGCTTATAGTGTAGGGAATAGTAAAACTCTCTAGATCCTTTAACTCCTTGGGCAACATTTTCTATATGATCGCGCTGCATTCCTCTATCAAATTCACCATCTCACACTTCTCAAACTTTTTCTTTGAAGCTATGATCTCCTTCAAAAACTTCACATAATTGGCATCTATTCAAGAGCATCAGCAAAAGGTATGTTAACAATTTCGAAATTGAGCATCTAATTTATGTTTTCTAAAACGTTGAGGGTAGGGGATGACATTAAAATTAACAAAAACATGGTCAGAATACTTCCCTGATGATGACAGTTAGGGTGTCTCCCTTGATGTCTCCTGAAATTTTTCTTCATCTTTCTTCTTCTTCTCTTCAAATTTCTCAACCTCCTTCTTTTGTTTAGACTCCTCCAATGTTCTACCACTCCTCAAATTTATGGCATTACACTGCTCCCTCGGGTTTAGCTCAATATTGCTCGGGAACTTGCTTTTTTGCATGGTATTAAGAGTGGTGGCGATCTGGCTAATCTTAATCTCCATATTTTTTAGGGCCTTCTCTTAGCCATCAACCTTGTTCTCCAGGTTTGTAGTCTAGCTCCTAGACTCCGTTATGAAGGTAGCTAACATGTCCTACAAGGACGGTTTCCTCTTAGGTTGATGTGAAGTAGAAGCAAAACCTGGAGGATACAAAACATTCTTGTTAGCGTATGAAAAATTTTCATGGTTACGAATACTTGGATAATAGTGGGTGGGCAACTAGGTCTATTGGACTACAAATTGGTTCTGTTGGGCTCCTTGAAATCCATAGTTCTTGTTCACATAATTGGCTTGCTCCAACTGAGGATTCTCCCAAACAATATAAGAATGACATACCATAATAGATGCAATCAATTGAGGCTTACCCTGCCTAATCAGATTTTGTAAGGCATTAATCAGTGAAGCCATTTGGCCTTAAGAGTACTTACCTCATCGATAACATGTAGTCTAAGGGCTCAAGTAGGTGATCTCTCTGCAAGCCAATGGTAGTTTGTGGTAGCCATATCCTCCAACAGTGTGTGGGCCACCTCAGCTATCTTGGAAAAGATTGAACCACCTATATCTACTTCAAGAATTGATTTAGTAGCACAAGTTAACACATTATAAAATAATTGAATTTGCAACCAGTCTGGGTAACCGTGCTGAGGACACTACCTTAGGAGCTCCTTATAGCACTCCCAAGCCTCAAAAAGCTACTAGTCTCGTCCTGTCTAAATGTTTTAATCTCAATTTTGAGCTTTAAGCTGTTGGAATTTAACACAATCATTGGCCAAATAATTGCCAATCATTGGCCAAATAATTGCATACTAAGCTGTTGGAATTTATAAGGAAATGGTGAAAATGCATTCAAGAATCAAAACAAACAATTAATCGTCTATAAACAAACACACACCCTAAAACTAATGAATTTAGCTACAATACATCATCGAAATGAGATCTAAAAGAGAGAAAGGAAAACTCCACGGCCAATTCTTCCCGTCTCTAGCTCCAACCGGCTCCCGTGCTCGTAGCTTTCATCTCCGAACACTAGAAAAGCATTCCAATCAGCCCCAGCATGAATGCCCATTGTAAAATGGCTTCGCTCCTCGAAAATCACACCAAAAACGGCCCAAAAATCTAACTCTCCGAAATAAAAATTGAGATTCTACATAAATAGGTCTCAGGCGGTAGCACCTACTGTCTCAACACTCCCCTCATATATCACCAAGCGGCGAGCGGGCGAAAATGTTTTGGGGTGAACAACACATGATAGTGTTAAGACGCTACTTTGCAACTCATGCGGGGCGCGAGCACATGCCCATCTTTATGGCATTAAGACGCCAAGGCCGGCGTCGAGATGCCGTGCCATCCTCACTCATGCAACTTCCTCATTTTCTCCACTTTTGGGCCCGACGTTGAGACATCGTGCACTCGGGTCTTCACTTGTTTTGGCCCTATTTCTTCGTTCTTTGAACAATTTTACTCTTCTTGGGCTCGTTTTTCAATCTGTAAAGCACCGGATTCATATTTTCACCTCCAAATGCTCGGTTCCTACAAAATTAACAATTAAAGCCCAGAAAACTACTAAATTTAAGGTCCTAAAATGTTACTTTTGGAGTGCTATCACAAGACAACCTTGATTTCTTGGTCCAAAGACCAAAATCTCCATTGTCGTTGAACATTTTTATTTCAAACCTTGCTAACACCAAATTCATTATCTTTCTCAGGCTTTGATACCAATTTGTGAGTGGAGTAATCGAGCTATCCACCGATTGCTTCCAATCAGTTTTGCTGCCAGCACTGAAATGAAACACGCAAGTCTCCATTTTCCCTGTCTTTCGAATTTGCAAAGCAGCATGCAAGACTTTGAGTCTTTGAACAAAAGAATCAATCAATCGAAAACCAGAGAGCTTGAGAGAAGGGAAAAGAGAAAGAACTCAAGAATCTTAGAGTGGTTCAGCAAGAATCTTGCTTACATCCACTGTGCAAACGTTATTGTAAGTCTTTATTCAACATTGAAGGAGTATAAGGGCTTTTCCAGATGTTTTTCCTTTTTTTCCAACCCAATTATAGATTATAGATTTCTATACATCAAGAGTACCGTTGGAGCTTCTTAAACTAACTTAGTTTACTTTTTCCCTGTCCAGCTCATTATTTACCAGCTGTAATTAACAGGCTACTGCACATTGGGTTAACAGAAGAGCTACCAACAGGGGTAATATTCTGATCAATTTATTACATGTTACCCACCAGTTTGAGGAAGATATGAAATTTAAATTTGCTATGCTGTTAGTTATAGCTGACCGCCTGCTGCAATGCCAAATATTCTATTGGGCATCAGCAAAGAATTCATAGTCTTACCAAATCTGACACAATGCACAAGGAATTTCCTGCTGGAACGTGATCTCCCTTCCATCAAGACAGGCTTAGTTGATTGTTACCTAAAATCCTCCTCAATTCCCGTAGATTTGTTGTAATCATAATCAGATTGCAAGCTCTTCTTAGCTGTATTTTTCTTTATCTTGTAACATCTGTAGGTTCCTCCAATTAAGCTAGTCGTTAGGTTTTTCTGTTTTTTACTTCTTCCCTTTCTCGTGTAAGTAGCTTTTATTTAGATTGGTAGTATGTTTTTCAATATAGTGAATACAGTAAATGTTTTTCAAACCGATCTGAATCTCTTTCAGAACCCTCCTTTGGGCTGGAACAAACCTCAAAGTTTATGGACTTCAATAAATATTTCAAACGTGGTGCGAAAATGAGATTTGAAATTAAATTATAATAATATTGTATTTAACATGTCTACCTTCTACCATAGTAAATAAAAATATATATATTTACTGTTGGTGCTTTGTTCTTTAGATTTGACATGCCAGCATTGTCTGTACATACAAAAGAAAGCATTACCAAATGTTGCAAAACCATCCTTAGCTGGTAAAGAATAGTATGCATATCTCTGTAAAATTGTATTATAAGAAAGATATTTGCATGATTGAGAATAATAGATCAATCTACTATAAAAAACACATACAAAAAAAAAAAAAAAATGAAACCTCAAGGACTCATGCTTACTTCAAGTGGTTCATTCAATTTTTACACAGCGACATCAGAAATTTGTACTTCAGACTTTGCATCATCTTCTGCATTGGCATTTTCGGGTTTGGGCAGGGCCAAATTATGTTTTGGAAGTTGCTGCTTGTCATGTTGTTGCTGCAGATTAAGAGATGTGTAAACAGTCATTCCACCAAGAGCTGTGACCGCCCCGCAGATGCTGACAACCCCAGGATCCGAGCTGAAAACAAAATACCCTCCCAGCAGTATCACACAAGTTTTGAACTGTCCCAGAACAACATGGGATGTTGCAGAGGTTGCACTGCACAAAATTGAACAATCGCACTGCCAAGTGATGATATTGCATGTCTATTGGACAAACATAGTTTTCTTTGGCACGAAATGGTATTAGTAAATGGACAACTAGATAAAATAGAGTGGCACAGTGCCTATAAAAAAGATTTGATATACTGATTCAAGAAGAGAGTATATTGTACTTGTCACTTTATTCATCTAAATGTCATATCGTGTAAATCAATCAATATTCATTTAATATGCATACCACATCAACAATCAGCTAACAATATTAACATCAACGACTACATGGAATCACATTTCAAAGTTCATTGATGTAATCAAACCTTTTCAAGTTTAGGAACAAACATGACCATCAAAGTTCAAGCACAAAACTGAGAAAAGCCAACTAACATGAAAGAAAATGAGGAAAAAAGTGTTCCTACAAATTTTAGTCTCACCCAAGTGCCAAAGCTCCGGACCACTGCAAGAGAAAACCAAGCAGAGCTGATATCAAAATTGCAGTTGAACTGCTGAGATCCCATTTAAAGGAGAGAACTCCTGGTGGATCCAGCCATGGCATGAGCGCAAGTAAGAAAAATATTGTAATTGGAGTAGTTTTCCACATCAACCTAACACACCAGAAGTTGACTGCATTGTGAAGACAAGTCTCCTCATCTTTCCTCAAAGGGAAGAATCAAATGGAAAGTAACATAACAAGAGCTTACGCTAAGGCAGTCCAACTTGCTTGCTGTTGCAGATTGGACCATAGAATTTTGTTTATGGCACTTGGGACTATCCAAGCAATTGCAATCAAAGCGCCGAATAAGTTGAACTCTAAATCCGTTACGGTTGCTATTGCAACGCCCAGGGAGACGACAGACAAAGCCAAAACCTGCACAAACATGAATCTGTCTGAAAAAGTATTATCAGAGGTAACAACTCTCTTCAGACAAAGAAGGAAGTAGAAGAACAAGATGTTTCTTGTTATGGGAACCTTTTGAAAAGAAATGGTTTTCTTGAAGAGTATGAACTCGGAAAAAACAATGGTGGGAGTTACAGCAATTTTAGCCATCTGGTAGAATCCAACACTGCATATAGAATTGAGAGTGAGAAAACAAGATAACACCTGCCCTGCCCTTCTATCTATCCACTCACCACGAAAGACGGGGGGGGGGGGAAAGAAAAGGAAAAAAAATCCAAGCAGGAAACCTGTTATGCTTCAGACTGGTATTGGCAAGACCTGAAGCAAAAGCCATGACAACACCTAAGGAGAAAATAGAAGAGAAGGGAGTGGTTTTGGTAGGAGGAGAAACAGGAAGCAATGAGAGTGCCTTGAAAATTGCTAGTAGAAACCAAGCAATGGTATAATGGATTAATGTGAGAAATATTGGGAAGTTAAATCCAACTCTTCCCATCACCTGCAAAACAACAAAAACAGCTGATAAAATGCTTAAATAAAAACATGTAGAGTTTCATTCCAAACGCAATGCATCTGCTGAAATTTAACATTCTTACTAATTTGTTTGCCATTATAATTCCAACAGCTACCATGAAATTGAATGTCATTGCCACAACAGGCCCACAATATCGTTGCTGTTGGCGTTTGGCCCCGTCCGAAGTTCGTAGTTCATTGTAGAGCGAACCTCTAATTTCTTCGAGTGCTCGGCCTGTGGATTTATAGAGTATGAGAACTTCTGTTCATAAACATAGATAACAAGACCACTGATTAATAGGAAACAGAGAACAATCTGATATTTTTCACTACATTTAAGAGATGAAGATAATGTAAAATGGAATCTTCAATTCCAACTGGGATGGAATTTTTCATAACTAATACTAACATTGAGATGCAAAGACATCTATGAGAATCATGAGATCTCTAGGAAAGGAAACAGTTTCCCAAATCTAAATCAATGAAATTACCAACTCTAGTTATTAATTGGGATTCTATTAAATCTTCCATTTGTCTCAAACCAATGGCAAAACTAGGAAAATGGAATCCATTCATTCATGACTGATCAAGAAATTTACAAGAACTGAATTTAAGGAATAGAAACCCAACTTGACGTGCATTTCCGAGAAAAAGGAAAGGGGATTAAAAAAAAAGAAACCCGAATGCCAGAATTAAAGATTGAACAAAGAAAGACATCAATGGGCAGAAAATCAAACGAATATTTTGAATGCAAGAGAAAAAGGAAAAGAAAATGGACCAAACGGGTTAAAAACATTTCACCTGCTTCCCCTGCATCGCTGTCTTTTCGTTTAATAAACTTCCTTGAATCTCTTCCCAGCAAAGAATCAAGAAACCCCATTTCCCTCCCAACAGATTTCTGTTGAAATCACTCATCAATGAATGAAATGGACCCACAACAATGGCGATGACAATCTCTGGTAATGGAAGATGGAGAAAAATGGTGCGAGTAAATCATTGGGGAAGAAAGAGACCCAAAAAAACTACCTTCAAAGATGGTTGGGTTCAAGAAACAAGGAAAAGGAAAAACCCAACAAAAAACAAGGAAGAAATGTAATGATTTGATTAAGCTTGCCTTTCATTTGTGTTTGTTTATATGGTTTCATGATGGTGGGGCCCAATGGTAGATGCCACTTGGCAGGTTTTGGAACGTCCACATGTAAAGCGCTGGTCACAGTTGGGTACAAAATCTGAACCGACACTGGTTGTTTACGGAGAACTTAAGGTTTCATGAATTCTATATAATTGAGAATAGGTCAATGTTCTATTCTTCATATGCTCTGCACTAACAACCAGAGCACAGCACTTGTCGATAATGTGAAAACAAGCCCATGCAGCCAAGGATGAACGCACCCATGAATTTTAAATTATGTTTCTATATAGTTATCAAATAAACAATGATATGAGATATTTCTTAAATAAATATATATTGATTTGACAAATCGTGACTAACTAAATAGTGATGTGATATGCTAAATCGACCATAGCTCAACTGGTTAAAAATATATTTCCCTGACCAAAAGATCGTGAGTTTGAATCTCTCCATTCCACATTTTGTTGAACTAAAAAAAAGCGATATAGCATCCTTATTTGCCAAATGTTAGGATAGATGGGAAAAAGAAGACAATTATATCAAATAAAGGGTTGTCCACTTTTAGTTTAGGAACGTAATTGTCAAAATTTAAGGACTAAATTTACATATTTTGTCTTTTTTTAATAGAAATTATCATGTACTATGATTTTGCATACAAAAAGTAAAAATTAATTCCCAACAGACTCTTTAATTATTATGGAAAGAATCTACTAGTAGAAGATGCATCAAAATGTCAAGGGATGAAACAGACTTAAAACTACATGACCATCCAGGTCCAATTGAGACTGTAACTTGGAAATCAAGGAATATCTGCCTCTAAAATTGATGTTGCATCTTCCGTTTCAATGCAACCGAATTCACATCAAAAGCCAAAAGTAGAAGCTTGTTTCAGAAGGCATCACAATCCAACAAATAAAAAACCGTTCTAATAATAGCAGATGATGTCATTTGTATGGTATTATTTTCTCCTTTCCAATGGAATGTAATTACTGCAATGATTTACACTAAACACAAAAATATCATAAAAATTCTACACTTGGTCAATGGGCTTCTTATGACTAAGATGTTGCTCTAAGTAAATATTTTCCCGCTTGATAGCATCAAGATCAGCTTGTAGTTTGTTAAAATTTAAACTTCGAGATGCCGAGGCCGCTATCTTCTTCTCATATTCTGTAATTTCTCTTCTTAGTCTATCGGTAGACAGGATTTTGTTCGAGATCTCTCCGAAGTTCTCATGGATACTAATCAGGAGCTTGTGCGCCTGCTTACCTATGGCATCTTTCTTCCCTTCCCTGCATAGACATGAATCAGCTCAGCTAATTTGCCCAGTTGGATAAGAACTCAATTAATTCTTTGGTCGGTAGAGAATGAAACATAAAAGACCACTTTAAGCAATGTTGCAATAGCTCTGTTTCATTTCCCACTTGCTCTGTGGTGCTTACCTGAGAACTAGCTCATCCACAATTCTGTATGTTCTATGGAGGCGTTCTCGGATATTGTTACTTTCTAGTTGAAGCTCTCTGGTTTCTTTAAGGATTTGATCAATGTCAGCATCTTGTTTCCGACTGTTTTTTGTGATCTCCTTTACTCTATTGATATAGGATCGTCTTGATGCTTGTTTTGGCTGCTTCTTAAGATCAGTAGAGAGTTTGGAATTCTCCTCCTCTCTGAAGGATGAGCAACAATATTGACAATTATGGACAGGTAAATGACTCAAGGAAAAATCAATATAGTTTGATATAAACAAGAGATGGTAGTCAGCCAACAAGCACAATTTCTCAGCATCTTCATGTTGCTATTTATCATGATGAGGAAATTGTCGACGAATTTATCCCTAAACAGATACTCTTTGTTATCAGCAATATCAATGTTAATAACCCAACCCACCCACCCAGAAAGAAGGCCTAATCATGTTATCATTCAATATAAAGAAAGGTTGACACTGATTTCCAAAATCCAGCTTGGTCAGGAAACCGATAACTGCTTTATCATTCTTTTTTATTTTTTTAACTGACGTATCAGGGCTTAACTTCTCGCATTGTGCTCCTAGCCAACCCTCACTAATCTCTGCAAGGTTTTGCTCACCCAAGGTCAGCTCTAAGAGATTACAAAGAATTTAAGTTATTAAGATTTCAACTTGATGGCTTAAACCCAAGACACTGGAGGGTATATCCAAATAACTGGTTGACTAAAATATCTCTTTTTCTGAAACCGTAGTTCATTTTCAAAAAATCACTAGAAATACTGAGGATATTTCAGAGATTACAGTAAGGAATCCTTTTACTTTCATATTTAATATTCAAAGAAATAGCATACCGGCTCCTGATTTCAGACTCAATGAGCTCCTTTTCTAATTCAAACTCCCTCAATTTTTGCAGCTTTTCTGGAGCCTTTGGATTACTTGCACAAAGTGATTCTTGTAACCTTCGCCTTTTCTTTTCCAAAAGGTCCCTCTCTGTATCCCTGTAGAGATCAATGATTTTAGAAAAATAATGAAATCTACATCTTTGTATTAGGACTTAATTTCTCTTGATCTTTTAATTGAATAATGCAAAAGCAGTATACAAAATTAGTCCACCCATCAAACTAAAATGATGTCCCACCACTGCGACTTCATTGAATGAAGATTCAACTTTCTAGAGCTTAATTTCTCCTCCAGTTGCTGAAGATGGAATTCCATTGAAAGATTGTCTTCAAATACAAGTTCGGCCACTGCCTTAAACATTTCCAACTCCAGTTGATGCTCTAATTCAGAAGCATTTGCAGTGACCTTTTCCAATGGTCTGCCCTCTCGATCCTGCAATTGCTCTGTCTCAGTTCTAATTTAAACCAAGAATATATGTGGAAAAAATAAAGTATTCTTTATATCATCTAATCAAATACCTAAGGGATCGACCATTTCTTTATTCTCTTATATATTCAGTTGATGTATAAATCAAGATTTTCATAATTACTTATATTAACATTTGTTTAGAGTAAAAAGACAAGAACTTACTTCACAGGTCCGCTGAAGGTAAGCACTAACTTCATGTCTGAAAGTTGAAACCTGTCTATTATTCCCCTGGATTGCAGCTATGTCAGCTCCTGAAGCTCCAGACTGATCTTCGGGAGCATTAACGAGACTATCATTTGAGAATTCCCGTTTCCCTGAATTGATTTTATCATCCATAGCTGCTTCACCCATGCTTTGTCGGACAAGACAAGAATTAGGGAGTCTAGGGATGATGGAATCTGAAGATTCTGCCTCTTCAGCAATAATATTAAGATCAGAAAATTTGTTCTCAACCTTCTGATGTGTAACAACAGAACCATCAATATCGACCTTATCTAATTGGTCCTCCACAAAGGATTTGGAAGTGTCAGCTTTCGATTCTTTTCTACTATCACCATCTTCCAAAACCTTGGACCTTCCATCTGAAGCTGCAGGAAGTCTCTCCACCAAGAATCTTATCAACTTATACAAGTCCTCTTCAGATGGATACAAGAACTGTTCTAAGCAACACATGTAGTCTGTTTCTAAGTTCAATTTCACAAATGTATTAAGCTCAGTAACAACTGCAGATCGATATCTAAAACAATCCCTTAGCTTTTGCTAGTGTCTATGGTCAAAAGAAATGGAAAAGCTCTTTTTTAGCATGGTCTATTTAGTTCCCAGACTTTTAGAAGTTTCAATGACTCATTCAAAACTTTACACCACCATGATGGTATGTCTATTAATTAGTTCAATTCCCTACCGCATCATACTAACTCAACCAAAATTTATCAAATGACTATCTAAAAGAATTATCAGGCACACAATTCGTGTAAAGTTATAAGTTAACCAAATATAGATAACAACAGAATTTGTATGTTCATAAAACAAATAGTTTTGTCGCGATTTGCAAAAATTCCCCAATAGCCAAACAGGCAGAAAACGGAAGTTCACAGCACAAGGTAAAATGAGACACATACCTTGTGGAAGCTCATATCTCCTATGTAATCCAGATCCTTGATAGCGGAAGCGATTTCCGAACATATTTTGAATTGATCACCCACTGAGTCGGGCAGAGAAGTGGAGTAGTGGATTTTAGTTTGGCCATGTATTCGATTCAAAACCTGAGCACAGATGGAGAACAAGTGCTGAGGAGTTAAGTTCCGAATGGAGGAAACATCTGGAGGGACTGAAACACCCGATTTCTCGAGGGATTTCAATAGGATTTCCTGAGACTCCTCCATGTCTCAGATTGTGATTTACAGTTTTCTTTTTTCCTCAGATTTCTTGTCTTGAAGCTGAAACCAACGACGGGGATATGGAGGGATTACTGATAAAAATGGAATAATTTCGACCCAAACTGTATCAGCTTTTATAACTACTAGATTCCTAGGACTTATTAAGAGAAAAAAAAAATAGGATGAAATTTTGTAAAAATATTTAAATTCTTTTTGATAACCATTTCTGTTTTTTGTTTCTCTATTTTTTGTTTTTTGTTTTTTGTTTTTTTTTTGTTTCTTTTTTAAAAAAAAAAATCATATATGCTTGAGAGTTGTTTTTTATTTTCTGTTTTAAAAAACAAAAACCATACATGTTTGATAGTTTTTTTTTGTTTTTTGTTTTCTGTTGTTAGAAAATAAAAAATCAAACTTGTTTGATAACTATTTTTTATTTTCTGTTTTTAAAAAAGTTAGAAAGAGAAAAATATGTGGAGACATAAATAATAAACATTTAAAGATGATTCTCAAATATGTCGTGAGTCGATTTCTCTCCAATCCAAGTAGAGAATATTGGGAGATAGTGAAATGGATTCTCAAATATCTTAGAGGTACTTCTAAAGTCTGTTTATGCTTTGGAAATGGTAAAATTGTGCTTAGCGGTTATACAGGCGTGGATATGGCTGGTGACGTTGATTCTAGAAAATCCACTTTGGGGTATTTGATCACCTTTGCAGAGGGAGCTGTATCATGGCAATCTAAGTTACAAAAATGTGTTTCTCTTTAAACTACAGAAGCTGATTGTATTGCAGTAACTGAAGCTTGCAAAGAAATGCTTTTGATGAAGAAATTTTGCAAGAGTTAGGCATTGAACAACAAAAATATGTGTTTGTGACAGTCAAAGTGCTATTCACCTCAGCAAAAATCCAACTTTGCACTCGAAGTCCAAACACATTGATGGAAGGTACATTGGATTCAAGATATATTGAATGAAAAGTTGTTAGAGATCGAAAAGATTTACACAGATGATAATGACTCAGACTGTTGACGAAGACCTTACCCAGAGGAAAGCATGAAACATGCAGACAAATAGAGGGTATGGTAGACCCTTTCACTTAGTCGGGAGAGGGGGTTTGTTGGGTCTCGACTATGGGCTCAAATCAAAGGCCCATGATGGGGCCATTATTTGATCAATAAATAATTTTAAAAAATAGTTTTTTATTCAGCTTGTTGAGCAAGCTTTAGTCTGCTGGGAGTTTTTAGACAAAATCCATCTTCATGGGTTTTTTGCTTTCTTCGACACAGAAGAGACAGAAAGCAGAGAGAAGCGTGAGGGTGGAATCGTGAGAGAGAAGAAGGAAGAAAGTGTTGTTTCTTTGCCGGTGCATCGTCGAATCAGTTTGTTTCTCTTACTATTGGGTTTCTCTGAGTCGTCCACGCGCGGTGAGATCTCTCCTTGCTTCTATATTCCATCTTTAGTAGATTGTGAAAATTTGATGTACCAGTTTGTTTGCTAATGGTTGTTGTATCCTCTAGTTGTAACTAGGGAAGAAAACTTTGTAATCCATTATTTTTATAGTGGAATATTTTCGAAGCTGTTCAGTGGTTTTTCTTCTCATACTAAGGGGTTTTCCACGTAAATCTTGGTGTCATTATTTTTCTTTTGCACTATGTTCAATATTTCTAATTTAAAATAGGTTGACCACACATTAAAAATCCCAACACATTGTTGATAGGATCCACTTTGAAATTATTACAATGGTATTATCTAGATCGTTCATGTGGTGATGTATGAAGTGTAGGTATTGCATGCGATAGGATTGCAAAGACTAGATTGCGAAGACTAGATTGCGATGTGTTCTGTAGTTTTCTTGTAAGACCATTAAAGAAAATGCAAACATATCATTAGGATGATCATATGCCCATTTGATCTTAACCCTAAGTGTTTTATAAACTCCTATCTATGTGAGTGTGTTTTTTGAGTAGCATGAGTGAGGGTAACTTATATTCTCCAATAAGCCAATTGTCTTGGGAACGCACTCAATTTGGGAGCTAGAAATATTCCTACATCAAATAGAATTTACATCAGCATAATAGTGGAAAGTGCAAACTGTGCACTTCTTTTTATTGAGTGTGTACCTAAGTAATTTTTTTAATGTGTTGATTTGAGGCTTGGATTATAATGTACAATGCTTGATTTTCCAAGAAGGTCCAAATTTAGATTCTCAAAGTCCATACTTTTGAGTCATGTCCTTGGCATGGGCACATGGAAAAGGCCAGTATGGTGGCAATTTATGTGTGTGAAATAAACCAAAACACTCGGTTAATCCTAAAACACTAAGCATGGAAAGCCTGTGGCTCACCAAGCAACATCCTGCCTTTGATATGTAGGCAAGTTTTGGGTCTGATACAGTTGGAAAATCTCTCCCATTAATTCCAAGTTTGAGATTCCAAACAGGGTCTCTCTCTCTCTCTCTCTCTCTCTCTCTCT
>JAOANK020000063.1:317263-328797 GCA_026257165.2 Telfairia occidentalis | reverse complement strand
ATTTTTTTATTTATAATTTAAAAAATAAATTTGAAAATAGAAATACTTTATTTTTAAAATATAGAACAAAAAAATATATGAAATGTACTTGATAGGATTTGAACCCAAGACCTTAAATTTGACAAAGAGAGCATGTGACCATCAAGCTAGGGGAGACACATTGAACTTTTTAAGCCAGAAATATATTAAAAATATTAGCAGTCTTCAAGGAACTATAAGATTAAACCAAAAAAAGAAAAAATCGAGAGGGGGCACGTCCCCCCGGGCAGTGGATCCGCCCCTGAATTAGTTGTTTGAAATTTACAAACAACACCCCTTTTAATAAAAAAATATATTTAAAAATTAAATAATTCTACTTGACAGTTATATGATATGAATTTTGATTGGAACTCGATGGAACCGAACCAACCCATTTTGGTTTAGACTTATAACTTAACCATGATTGTTTGAGTTCTATAATTTGTAACTGGTTGAGTCCAAAATATCAAAAAAAAAACCCAACCCAATCCATCAACACCTCTATTATTAACAATGGCAAGATTTTCAGAAACAGATAACAAAATTGGACATTGAAGATGATTTCTAACTTGTTTTCTTTAAGCATTTAATTATCACGAGTCTGTTTTACAATAACAGATAATAGATATGAAACAATGAACTTATCTACAAGTACCCAAGGAAGCATTTTTAATTCCCCCAAATTTCCCCCAACAATCAGCAATGGAAGGAAGAATAGCAGAAGCAGCTTAAACTCATCCATATGCAAATAACTCAGAAGAATATCACTAGAATTCACAGAACTTGCCTATCAGCAGCTTCAGCAACAATGGGCAATCTAGGGACCTGACCCAACAAGCAAGAAGAAGAGCCATAAATCAAACAAACCAAAAGAAACAGAAACACAGTACTGTCCAAACTCATCACCAAATCCAACCCCCATCCCCCTCTGGGATTAAAGCTCCTATCCAAAAGATCAGGGAAAATGAGCAGCACATCAAGCACAATCGCTTGCATAATATTGAACCGCACATACCGACTGAAATTAGGGTTCCTCACAACCACGAAGTAGAGAGTCAAAAACACCAAAAATCCATTCAATGGAAAGCTCTTGAAAACTCTAATGGCTGGAAGCAAGGGCTGAATCAGAACCTGAATCGGAGTGTACTGAGTGATAACGTACTTGCCGTACTGAACGCCGTCGAAGAAGGGGTAGAAGTAGCAGATGGCGGAGATTAGGCGGTCGGGGCCGTCGGCGGAGTTGTTATCGCCGTTGGATCGGACGGTGATGATGCGCCGTCTTCTGAATCTGATTTGGCTTCTCAGTCTTCTTCTAGGGTTTGAGAGAGAGGGAAATGGCGATGGGAAGAAGGAAGAACGGAGGCTTTTGGGGGAGAGATTTAAGATAAGCATATTCAGCTTTGAAGAAGAATAGAAATGGAAATGGAACTGGAATTGAATTGTGTGGATTTCGGACACTGCCATTGTTTTTATACCCACCATCTCCTTCCTTTCACTTTTTTTTTCTGTTTTTTAAGTTCATCATCGACTTTCACTTTTTATCTTTTAACACAAATAAAAATCTCAAATTTCAACCATTTCTAAATTATCAATCAAAACTAAATTTATTTTGATTATATCATCGTTTTGGTCCTCATTGTCCAATGTTGGTTTCAATTTCATCTTTCAATTTTCCTTTTCTTAATTCAACGATGTGGAACAAATATATAATAACTTAGGACCCGTTTGGTAACATTCTCATTTCTCATATCTCTTTTTCGATTTATTGTTTCTTACTTCTTTAAACTAGAAATAAAAACATATTTGATAACTATTTTCTGTTTCTTGTTTCTTTAAAAAAAAAAATTAGAAACAACGATGAGTTGAATAATTATTTTTCTTTTTCTATCTTTAGTTGAAATAAAATTTAATACATATAATATAATATTCATTAAAATAAATATAAAACCATTATAAATAGTGTATAATATTTAATATAATTTCAATCTAGTAATAAATTTTATCTTTCAAATATTGTTCAAATTGATCTACAATATTATCTCCCACTCGAGTCAATTTACCTTAAATGACGTCAGCTTACACAAGTTAGTTCAATTAAACTAATTTGTAAATTGCTCAACAAACTTTATAAATTTCAAACTTTGTAAATTTTCTATGATCATTAGTTTATTGCACAACCTCTTGAAAGATATTTTTGTGTTTTGACTTGATAATGAGACATTTATTTAAGGATAGACAATTGAACATATTCACATTTCTTTAATTCAATAATTAACTTTTTTTCCATTAATTTAGGCAATCATACACGTAAATAAAATCTAAAAAAAAGAGAGATTCTTTTCTTTTGAAGTTAATGAAACATAAAACATCATAATTTCATAAAAATAAATTAAAAGCCTACCAAAACTAATGAAAACAATAATTATAATGGAAGATTTGTAAATGAAAAAAGAAAAACAATAAATAAAAAATTATTATTAAAGACTTGTAAATGGAAAAAAAAAAGATAAAAACAAATAAAAAGAAAAAGAAAAGGAAAGAGAAGAGAGAGAGAAAAAAAAACAAATGAAAAAAAAGAATAAACAAAAAGATAAAGAAAAGAAAAAAAAATTCTAATGGAAGAGAGAAAAGAGAGAGAAATAGAAGAGATGAGGGAGAAAGAGAAAGAAGGGGTACAAGCATTTAAACTAAAAAAAGAAACAAAATAGAATATGAGAAACTATTTTTTTTTTTTTTTTTTTTTTTTGTAGTTTCTTAAATTTTGCCCAACTTTAAAAAATGTTTCTCAAAATTTAGAAACAAGAAATAAGATGAATTACCAAACATGTATGTTTCTTAAAAAATGAGAAACAAAAATAAAAAACAAGAACTGTCACTAATAAACCATAATCAACCAAATTGATAGAGGGTATATGTTAGTTTAACTAGATTCGTTCGGTTTTGGTTGGACAAGGTTGGTTTTGATAAAATGCCACCACCATCAGAAAGTAAAAGAATTCTTTGAACATCTTTCAGCCAAAAGAATATACTGTTGTACAATTATTGTTTTGTTTCAGAAGTAGTTACACAGTAAGGGAAGGGGTTAAAACTATGTCACAAATCAGTGCCCATCCTCCTAACAAAGGGAACAAAGTTATTCCAGTTCTCTCCCCAAAAAATTTTGTCAGTCATTCTGAAAAAAGTGAAGGATTTAACAACTTCAGCTCGTGGATGGTAACAATTTGCCTGAATTTGCCAAAATCCAGCCTGCACACGCAAATTATGAAAAATAATTGAGGGAAAAACTAAAACCCAGTATCGGTCATGGAAAATAGTGCAGGATCTGGTTTTACCTTGTCGAACCGTTCGTTCGTGTTCCTCCCGATCAAATGAATAATGTTTTGTTCTGATGTTTCCAGAATCTAAGTTGCAAAAGAGAAAATTAGACCTTTGAGTCATTTTGAATAAAATATGAAACTTGAGAAAATTAAACCAACACCACCGATTTCAATAACAGCCAACATGATGATAGCAATGTTTTAAAGACCTTAGTAATCCAAAAAAATACGAAACTCATGACAGAACAGTGCAGGCAAGTTCCAACAGCAACAAACTTATACAAGGGGAGATAGACAGAAGGAGAAAGGGATTCAGACAAAAACATTCCAACACCCAAATAAAGGAAAGATCAAAGCTTGATGATCAGATGAGACATGAACCTGTTTGAGCAATCCCTCTGGACTGCAGAAATAGGATGGCGTTTCGCTGTCCATCATTTCTAAGCAGCTGCAATTAAACACTTCAAATAGATGAACATTTAAGAGAAACAAAGATGTAAGTTCAAAGGTCAGTACACAGCCAAGATGCAGATAGGAACTTTGAAGGCAAAATCTTACGGCATATGTAAAGCAGCACCATGACGGGACAGCATCGAAGTAACAGGATCATAACCGTCCCTGCCTTCAGTATTGTAGTAACCGGCAGTGAGTTCTGCAGGATGAGACGACGTTTTGTACCACCAGTATACACCACCAAGCTTGGCCACTAATATAACAGAAGGTTGATTGTTTTTTTGGTACTTTTTCAACATTTGAGCTGCCTTCCCAAGAATAACATCTGCATGATGAATCAATCTACCACTATACCATTCCTGCAAAGAACTTTCTGCTATAGAAGCTTTGAATGCTCGAGTGATATTGAAGGAATGTCCTAATGAAAACTATGGTACTTAAAGCAAACAAAGCTTAATTGTTTAGCAGCAGATAGAATGCCTGTAGATATTGCCATTTGCCAGCTTGATAACAGCAATGATTTCACGCTTTTGAATAATCTTTCATTAATCAGGAATTTCTAACAATAAAAGTTTGGAGGAGGCAATTCTATTATAGATTACATTACGTACCAGGAAAAAATGTCCGTAATCGGAGAGAAAGCTTTCATCTCCCTCTTCAAAGAAAGGAGCCCCAGAAGGGAAACTGTTGTAGCACCCAGCATTCCGTGGGCCTCGCTCCCCCCACTGAGGCTTGCCTACTCGGCATGCGGCCATCTTCAGGTCATTCATCCTGAAGGGAGAACAGGCGTTTCTCATAAGTGAAAACTGAAAGTTTTGATTGCTTACCTTAGTTGAAAATCTTAATTATAAGAAGCTTCTGACTTACATGTATTTGTCATAGCACTGAAACTCGCCAATTCCGGGAAATTTCCATCTTCCATCACTGAAAGGATGTGCAGGATACCTGTAAAAAAGTTCCTCCATAAGTCCCCGAGCAAAACTTATGAAATTCTATCTCAGATATCATACAAGTACCTAAGTTCTCCAGAAGGGCCAAGACCAATACTTATTTCCTCTATCAAACCTCCAATTAAGTGATCAAATTTGTTCAGAAAACTTAATATGAAGTCTTCATAGCACTGGAGAGCAGTTCGGCCAGAAAAAAGCGGAATATTATCCACTCCAAGAGTAAGGTAATCATCATTGGACAATCCGTTTTGATCTTGATAATATATATCTTTGTTGCAAGCACCAATCTGACAGAAAAAAAATATTCAGCATAGTTGAGATTGTAAATAGGTAAATAGGTAAAGTGGTATCATTTGAAAAGAGGTTGTTAAACTACAGCATATTATACTTTCAGCAAAATAGTATAACATGAACATGAAGAACAGCATTGAGATAGTAAGAGTTCATTCTAGTAGTGTAAAAGTGTCCAACAAATCTAAGCTATTTAAAAATTTTATAGGCCAAATAAATAGACGGCAACATAGTTTGTGAAATAAACAAGTAACTTTTCTGTTCAAAATAGCCTCAGCATGCATAAACCAACCTCCAGAATCCACAGCGGAAGAGTCACACCTTCTTTTCCTCCAGATGTCATGCGTATGTCTGAATGAAATGACAAGGCAGCATGCAACTTCATCCCTGACTCGGATATCATTCTGAAAAGTTCTTCATAAAGCAACCAACTATATGTCAAAGGAGAGAAACGCTCTACAATGCCCCACCAAACCTCAACTGCTACTCCATGTACACCAGCTAACTTGAGTGCTTTCAGAGACGCATTTACGGCCTTGAGTCTGAAGCAACAAATGAGTGACATCTTAACTATTTCTCCAAGGGCAAAGTTCAGAGGAACAAAAATTTGAAGACAAGCACATGAAAACATGTACAATTGATTATATTTATGCCTATCTGATTGCAACTCAAGAAAAAATCATAATATAACTAATAAAACAGGGCAGGCCTTCTCTTTATATACTGTCAACTCTATGATTTCAACCTTTTCTTCATATTGTTTTGTAGATACATATTCGCATGCAGCACCATTATAGATGAGATAGTGACTAATAAAAGGGCTTACTTCCTAATCCTCATTGTCCCAGAAGGATCCATCTCAAAAGTGTCGACAGGCAACATCACATACACTGGGACTCTCTTACGTTTTGATGATTTCAGTAGTTTGGATCTTGATTTCTCTCGGGTATCCATGCTGCAAAAACACCATTGATAATGTGACATCTTGAGAATAATGAATAAATGAGTGTATTGAAGTGCAAGAATTGAGAGAGCAAGGGTAGAAAAAGAGACCAGGATATCCCTACTAAAAATTCTCACTCTATTACTTATACTGCTATCCTAGTATCCATACAGGCTGATCACCATGTTCCTTGCTTTGATGGGATGAAATTGAGTCAGAATGCTAGAAACTGTTGAAAGTTAATGTTTATTCGAACCATGCAACTTCTAACACAATGGAACCTACTTCAACCATGAAGCGAAACATACAGAACTTTTAGTTTCAGTAAATAATCTGCAAATATCTAAATTGACGCACAGATATGTGCTTATTCCCTCATGTTTATCCCTTAAGAATCAGCAATGAAGAGTGAGTCTGAGATGGCTTTTGAGAGTAGTGACTTAAGTTTTTGATTATCTAGCTAAATACCTTCAAATAGTTTGAAAAGAGCTATCAATTAACTAAAAGAACTTGTCCCAGCCATACCAAACTTCAATCACTCTCTCCAAGACAAGAAAATGAAGAACAAATTCTTCTTCCATATCCTTTCCTCTACTTTCTTTCCTCTTTTTTCCCCCTGTAATGAAATTGAGACAAACACCAGCAACCAAGAACAGTAATCGAACCCAATACATGCAAAGAATGCAAGGAATAAAGAAAAGAACTGCAAGGTTTTCCTTATCAATTTCCCCCTGCTTACCCAGCTTCGAAAGAAACCCCATTAGTATCGTAGCAGAAATGGACAGACCTCGCTATTCCCTAATTTTCGTGCGCATAGTTTAAGCAATCCAAACGAATACAACAAAATTACAAAATGCAACATTATACCTGATAATGCAATTGTTGCGCGCACTAAATCGACGTCGATTGACAAGACTGTTTCTAAAGAATGGAGTAACTGAAAAACTCTGAAGAATCTTGTTGATGTTCTGCTTCCCCTGTAACCTAACTTCTCTGAAAAAACAGCTTCCCACTTCTCGGCACCTGCACGCCACTCCCCCACTCTCCGCCATAGCCATCAAGAGAGAAAGAGAGAGAGCAAAGAAGATAAGCGCGATAATTCTTCAAGTGATTTGCAGAAATGTAAAATTGTTGGGACTTTTGAAATCATAATATACTGTTGGTAGGGACTGAAATTTTTCAGTGAAAGCAGGAGATCAAGAACAAAAACAAGATCTGATTATTGCAGTTGCAATTGCAACAACTTAACAAGAGAGATTGGTTACCGGAAACGATCCCATTTCGAAACATCTGTTGGGAAAACGGAATTGAGTTTAGAAATTACTAGATGATTCTATAGAGGCTCTTTGATTTTCAAAATTAATATGTTCATCTTTGGGACCTTTTTTTTAAAATGAGAGATTGACTCAATTTGTATCATTTAGAACATAATTTAGAAACGAACACGAGTTCAATACATGAGAGACCACCAGGCTACACTTGTCAATAAAATTCAAAAAAGAAACTCCTAAAAAATTAATTTGGATTTTGAAAAAAACACCGCATATAATTATAGTCAATTCTCATAAATTCAAGAGTAATAGTTTTTGTTTTTTTAATGATAGTACATAACAAGTGAGGAAAAGATAATCTAAGACTATAACCTTTTTAAAGATATTGACAGAAAAAAAAATCAACCATGGTATTAGGATCAAACAATCTACTTTGGTCACGATAGTAGATAACTTAGCTATTAAATTGTGTTCAAATTGACAGAGACATTGATAAATTAAATTATACTTAAATTAATTAAATAATGTTATTAATTTTCTAGGCTTAAATGAGATTGTCATTAAATATTTTTAATGAGGAGAAACACAATAATTTTTTTAAAAGAATAAATTTATAGAAATTTTTATTGAAGAGAAAAAATAATTTACTTTCTGAATTCTGACTATTTCCAATCACAAATATTTACAATAAAAAGAAAAAGTATTATAGTAAGATTTTCATGCAATACTACTAAAAGGAGATTAAAAAGTATTTTATGGTACAAATATTAGAAATTTATTTTGAAATACACTGTTTTAAAATTAATTCTTTGATAAAATATACTTTTTTTTTTTTTGGAAAGTTTGAAATTTTTCTTAATTATCTAAAAAGAGAATTTTGTACAAAAAAGAAAATCAAATGTATTGTGTTTCATTTTTCAATTTAGAAAAATAACTAATGCATTTAGAAAACCATTTTTTTAATTCAAAAAAAAAATCCAAGTTACCGTCTGTCATATTCACAAAAATCGTACTACATATTATTTTTATATTTTAAAAATACAAATATATTTAAAAATATATTATTTTAAGTTAAATTTATTTCATGAAAGTACATAGTTAAGTTTATTTAATTCTAATATCTAACAAAAATTTACTTATATCTCTAAATCTTTAATTTTGTGTTAAATTTATCATTTTAATATTTTTGTTATATGCTTGCCTATATTAATTACAAATTATATGACACGACATGACAGCTAAATCATGGTAGGTAGACTAATTTTCAAAAGTGTGGCCCAAATTAAATACACTATTTTCTAAGTCCTAAACTTGTTCCTCTTTAGTCTACGTACCCACCGAACATTAGTCTACCTAATACATTTTAGTTATTACTCAATACCAAATAATTTAAAATTAATACAATTACGTTCTAGATAATTTTTTTTTTGTGAGTTCATTCCAAATAATTGTTTAACTATGGAAATTAATGGAAAATTTTTGTTAAACATAAAATTAAAAATTTAGGAATACAATTAAATTCTTTTAAAATAAGTAAATTAAATGAAAAACACATAGTATTAATTTGTAGTTTAAATATTATATTATTACATCATTGATTAATGTCCTAATCTACTGAGAAAATTCAAATTTGAAGAACATTGAACCATAAAATTACTCAAAATCTAAAGAATAAATATAATGTAAAATAAAATGAAAGAATTAAAGTGGTAGAATAAACCATAAATAGAAAAGTTAAACGAAGTTTCCAGCGTGGCATGAGTTATCCCAAAATGGATAAGAATAGAACTCTCAAAGGTTCACGCATGATTGGGAGCGGCTCCATCAAATCGACCGCCTTCCCTTGTTCTCACTCCTCGTTATGTAAATTCTTTTTTATTTGGTTAAAAAATAATGAGCAATATAATATCAAATTAATGAAGAACAATTTTAAAGACAATGAAATTTAATGATTAAATGAAATGTTAGTGTTGAAGCACAGAGATTCCTGAGGATGATGTGGACTAAGTGGCAGATGACCTCAGACTTGCAAAAGAGGGACGAAGTGAAGTCGGGTGGTGATAACTACATTCCGACACTCAAGTTTGTCAGGCAACTGGAGTAAGTAAAAAGTTTACTCAAGATTTCAGTGCTTACCTTTTGCTTCTAGTCTGCCTAGTGGTGATCGAGACAACTACTAAACTTGACCCCAAGGTCTGTTATAGCGACGTGCTGCTGGATGAGGAGCGTCTCTTTGAACACGGTCTTCGGTTGCCACCAGTACTAGGTGAACGCAGATCTAAACTTCTTTTCTCCCCTTGTATTTTGTACTAACACTCTCATTTTTAGGAAAAATTCCTGTCGGATTGACCGCTTATTAGATGAAGCACCATCAGAAGCACCGTCGAGAAGCGGACGACACTGCCCTTCTAACTAGTGAGCGAGGGCCGAGCTCGCTCCCACCTCAGAACTCGGTAACCGCCTTGGGCTCCTGCCGAAGTTTCCCAAAAGCTTCCCATCATGCCCCGCCACCTGTTAACAACCCTGCTGAGGTCCTAGCTCCTCGATAGGATGAGGAAGCGATGTCCTGTCATCAAGAGGTGGCGGTTCTTTCCTTTGATACTAAGCCACCATTTCATCTCAACGCTAAAGGGCCTTTGAAACTTGGCATCTCTTTTGTGGCCACTCTGTAGGAGTCCAAGGTTGAGGTGATAGTAGGGAACGTCATCCACTCCGTGATGAAGTGTGCTTTTGGGAGAGTGGACTCCAATCTACAGCACGCTAACCGTTTGTTGAGTTAGTCATGCCAAGAGGTGGCCCTGGTAAGTCAACTCTTCAGCTTTGGTCATCATATCTCTTCTTTCTTGCCTTACTAACTTAAATTTTATGCAGGCACTTGTGTCCCTTTGCAAAGGAGCAGTTATGGTTTGCACCAAGCTACGAGAGTGGGGTCAGTATAGTGTGACCGACTAGGCACGGGGTTGGGTCACCGAAGAGAAGAGGTGCATTGCCGAGGAGAAGCGTCGTGAAGTTGTGGCAGCACGGGTTGAGGTAGACACCTAGCTTGCTGAAGCCTTGTGAAAGGTTGAATCTCTAAAGGGCCAGTTCATGGTTGCCTCCCTCAGGCGAAACATGCAAGAGGCCTAGGAAGGGTGGAAGGCCACCGAGGGCAAGCTGAAGGCGGCGATGTCTCATGCTGTTGAGGAGAAGCTGGGTCAAGTCAAGTTAACCCTCTCTAACGCGACGCTGTTGACAATGACATTCGAGGAGCACCCTGGAACTTGTGAGATCCAGAAGGAATGGGCGGTGAGCGGTTTGGACTATGCTCTGGAGAAGGCTGAGGAGCAATTCTCAGGCTTGGACAGTAGGGCTATTTGGGTGGCCTATGAGGCGGATTGGGCCACACATGTCGAGGAGGACATGGGCTCGACTATCGAAGGTGTGGTACTTGCTAGTGAAGCTCTTCCTCCTCTCACCGAGCTGCTCTCAAATGAGGACGACCTGGACCACTTCGGAGATATACTTGTCTAGGGTAGAATTAGGTTAGGTCGTAGCTCTCATCCCCCTTTGAATTTGCATCCCCCTATTTTTTACTTTTGCTACTTTTGGAACTTTGACCCTTGTATCACCTCTTTTTTTAGAATGAAATGAAGTTACTTTGTGCAAATGAGTCCTTCGTGATTGGGGTTCTGTAGCAGCTCGAAAGTCGTGTCTGAAAGGTGTATCAACATACATGTTCAGCGAATTAGGATCTAAAGCCCTCTAAATACCTCAATTAAATAAGGAAAGTCATGCTTTAAAAGGGAGAAAATAGGGAATTGAGTAAACTCACCTTTGTTGCCCAAATTCTCCCCTATCTCCAGCGGAATGAATCATGAACTAGCTCCCGGACCACCACTAGTGTCTTTCCAGCTATTCTCCGGCCTTGGAACGGGATGGTGGGATCCCTTGATTGGTGAATTTGGGAGGAAGAAAGGTGATGTTTGGTTTAAAGTTCAACACATGAACAACCAAAATGGGAGCCCAAATCTTTGATTTTCATCAATCCTTTATGCACGAAATTGGAGCCAATTTATAGGCTAAATCATGCACACCTACCTCACCCAAGATTGACACTCAATTAAGGTGAGGTAGCACATCAATTGGAGGGGGCAAATGGTGGTGAAGAAAATGGAAAGAAAATGGAAAGTCATCACTTTCCATATTTCCTAATTTTCCATTTCTCTCTTTTTTTTCTTTTTAATTTGATTTTAATTTCTCAAATTAAAACCAAATTTAATTAATTAAATTAAAAACATTTTCTAATTTAATT
>JAOANK020000063.1:266549-287617 GCA_026257165.2 Telfairia occidentalis | reverse complement strand
TTTCTCTCACTAAAAATATTCTTTATCTTTTTTCTCCTATCATATCTTTTGTTCTCAATTTTATTGTTTCTCTACATTTTTTTTCTTTAATTTTTTGTCTAAAATTTCTCTCCTTTCAACTTTATTTTTCTTCATCTTTAATTACTTTTTTAAATAACTCCAACTAAAATTCTCATTCTTAGTTTTTTCTTTCTAATTTTTTTTATCTCTCTAAAATTTCTCTCACTAACTTTTATCTCTAAAAAATTTATCTTTTATGACTTTAAACGTTTATTATTCATGTCTCCACATATTTTTCTCTCTCTAGCACATCTCTCTAACTTTTTTAAAAACAGAAATCCAAAAATAGTTATCAAACAAGTTTGATCTTCTATTTTTTAGAAATAGTAAAAAAATAGTTATCAAACATATATAATTTTTATTTTTTAAAAATAGAAAAACAAAAAACTAAAACTTGTCAAATGGGGCCTTAATGATTATTGGAAGTCAATTGAAAAAAAAATCTGAAATTGCTTACAAAATTAGGGACAAAATTAGAAAAAAAATCCAAAAATCAACAACTAAAACATATATTTAAGCTAAAATAAATTAAGTACAAACTACGTTCTTAGAGAGAGGATACGTTTGGATTTTTTTAGGATAAAAAATTATGTTAAAGACTTGGTCCAAAAATATTCTAAAACTATGGTTAATATGAGCATAGTTAATAGTTAAAATGTCTACTCATTTTCATAAAGTCGAAGATTTTCTTTTTCTTTTTAAGTTTAACAATATATAATAGTGAATATTTAAACCTGTAAATTTTTGTTAATAGAGTTTATCTTAACAAATTGAGATATTGATTGGTTGTAAGATCAGAAATTTTAATCACCATGCTGTATAAGAAAAGCAATTGATTCTAAAGGTGTTGCATAAAGATATTATATGGGAACTTAAAAAAAAGAAGATATTATATGGGTTATAGATGGATGAGAAGGGAGAAAAACCAAAAGGGAAAATGAATACAAACATGTCGACTTCTCTTTTATCTCTCCTCTTCGTCTCTGTCCCCCCGCGGCTGTGACTCTGCGTCAACGTGTGTGTTCCTACGCTAGGCTGAGCCAAGCCGCACAAGTCACAACTTTCTTGTTAAGAAAGAAACCGGAGGGTCGAATTTGTAAAACCCCATTTCCATTTCCATTTTACACTGCCCACATTTGCTTTTCCCCCTTCCACTCTGTTTTCATTTTCATTAGCTTCTCTTCTTCCTCCCCCACAACCCACAAAAAAACGTTCCATTGATAAGATTCTTCGGAATCTGGACTACTCAGAGCTTTCGAATCCCCGTTTTGGAATCTAAAAATGCATCTCTACAATGCTTGGCTTCCACCCCCTGTTGCTCATGATACCACAAAGGAGAAGGAATCTTTCGCTCTTGTCATCACTTCTCTCAAGGATTCTTATCGCCCTGATGATCCTGAATCTGTTTATTCCACTCTCAAATGGGTCTCCGTTGTTGACCTGTCAGTATTTTGCCTTTTTCTTAATTCTGATTCCGGTTTGCTTTTTAATGGCGTTCCCTTAATTCCCTTTTCCAATTACTGTTACTTGAGATAATTGTGTCTGTCTACTTCTTTAACTCTCTCTCTGTGTCTGCTTTTTCTCTCTTCCTTTTTTTTTTCCTCTCTTTCTCTTTTTTGGGGATTAGCTTCTTGATTAGTAGGAGGATTTAACATTTAATCAAGGTTTAAGCTCTTTAACATTGATTAAACTCAGTTATCTGAATCGGGTCGTTCTTTTGCACGAGAAAACCCGTTTCTCTTTGCTCATGACAGTCCTACAAGTTCATTGTATTCCGTCTCACGCGGCTGAAAATAGAGTTGGGAACTGAGGATTAGTATATCTCCGGAAATCTAGGAATTCTATTAATCTACTAAGCATGGTATGTCTGGAGGATTATATTCTTACGGATGATTAACAAGACCTTTTTTTTATTTATTTATTTTAAAAAATTTTCTCCTATACCAAGATTTTACTTTCGATATTTTCTTGGACATCTGGACCACAGTCATGGCAATTTCAGACATTTTGACGATGACCATGTACTATTGAAAATAATGGGTTCAGGAAAATGATTTTTTCAGTAAGGTGCTCTAATTAGCTTGAGTGGTAGAACTTGACTTGATTAACAAGCATCTAATGTTTGCTACAATTCCCTTCAGCTGCAACTACTGTGTAAAAAGTGTCCTATGAATAAGGCTACTTATATGATTGATAAATGTGACTTGGAATGTAATAGGTGAGACTAGCAAAGAGCTGTCTAGGATGTTATTGTGTGTTTGGATCGTACTCACTCTGTTGCCCCTCTTGGACTGGCCTTGCTTTAGTATTTTGTAGTACTCTCACTCTTTGATTTGTAATAGAGTGTAGTTGCAATTATTATTGACCTTTGGCTCTGGGAAGATGTGTTATCTTCTCTTCCCCATTTTCTTAACAACATGCTGTTAGAGTGCTGCTTATCATTTGTTCAATGACTCTCTCTGGGTTGTCAGAAAAATGTTGAAGTTTTAATATTTGGCATGAATGTAACTACTTAGATGCTTACTATGCAGTTTTATGAAAGCCAAAAGCGAAGTATTGTTGGAAGATGTGGCTGCTGTTGTACATATCGGGTTAGAGTTGTTTCACATGTCAGAAGGCAAGCTGTATGCTCAGGTGCTAATTTTTATGTTTGACCGGATGTATAATTCTTGTTCAATGTTCATTGCTGTTTCTCTTTTCCCTTCCTAAAGGAAGATTCTATTTGTTTTTTTAGGTTAGATGGGGAAATATCCTAGTCAGAATACTGAACAAGTATTCAAAGAGTCTATCCTTGAAAGTTCAGTGGCGACCTTTGTATGACACTCTGGTTCATACACATTTTACCAGGTGAGTCATCCAAGGAAGGAACTATGATGGTTATTTGAGCATTAATGTGTTCAAATGTCTTGCAAATGATTTTTTTGTGCGAATTGAAACTCATCATGTTGCTGCCGTTTTGTCAGTACTCTTGCCTTAGTTTTTAGGTTTAGAGTAATGGCTTTAAGTATTTCGTGGTCTTATATTTTATATGGGTATCGACGTGCTCTTTAGGTATGAGTTCACTCATTTCAAATTTGGCATGTGTGGGTTTCATTATCACTTTCAGTCTGATCATTTTAATGTCTAAAGTTCTGACCCTGCTCTATGAAGTGTAAAATATCATCGATTGCTTATACTTGTATAGCTTAATTTGCTTGGTATTTTATTCTGAGAGCTTTTCTTATTTTTAGGAATACTGGTCCAGAAGGTTGGAGATTAAGACAGCGGCATTTTGAGGCAATTGCCTCTCTTGTTAGGTCCTGCCGAAGATTCTTCCCAGCCGGTTCTGCTGCTGATATATGGATAGAGTTTAGGTGGTGCTATGACACTATTCTATAGTTACCTATCGTTATAGCCATTAAGTTCACTCTATCATGCATGCATTCCAAAGCTTCTTCTCTTTTCTTCATTTGCTTACAATTTACCTATATGTTTTTGTTTTTATTTTTATTTTAAATATATGAAGTGTCATGGAATGACATAGTGGTGAAAGAGATAAACTGTAAATCTCCTTGAGGTGGTGAGTTTGAGTTGGTAGCTACTCGCTCTAAATATTAATAATTTATGTTTTGTTAACTCTAAATATTGTAGTATCAGACACTAGCTAAGATTAGTTGAGGTATGCAAAAATTTACTTGGAAACCCTCAATTATGAAAAGTTTTTATACATTCTTGGTCATGCAAATAAGAAAATTGTTCCCAAACTTGGTTGTAAATGAAAACTTTGTTCCCATTTCTATCTGTTGCATTAATTTGCAAACTTGGTTATCAAAAAAGGTCATCTAGGGTTAACTGTTTCCCACATGTTCTTTTCAATTTACTCTCATCCTAAATTAATCAATTTTAGTCATACTTGATTTTTATTCTGTTCACACCTTCACATATTTTCACTTTTGTATATTTAAAATGAAGACAAGTCATGAATATTCGATATACATGGAAATATTATTTTTCTTATATTTAAAATTTTAGATTGATACCTCATCTGCACAACTGCCTTTGTACACTTTATTTGCTTTATGCAATGGTTTTGTCTTGTTTCTTACCGCCCCCCTCCCAAATGGGGAAAAAGAATCAGTGCAACTGATTGATGGAATCTGCAGATCTATGCTGGAAAATCCTTGGCATAATTCGTCCTTTGAAGGTTCTGGTTTTGTCAGACTGTTTCTTCCTACCAATTTGGACAACCAAGACTTCTTTTCACAGTAAGGAGTACTTCTATGCAGAAATTTCATTTTAAGTCGTTTTTTAGTTCAATTATCAGATCATAACTCTCTGCCATTGTATGGTAGCAATTGGATTGAAGAGTGTATGCAGCACTGGGACTCAATACCAAATTGCCAATTTTGGAACAGTCAGTGGGCAGCCATTATAGCTCGTGTTGTCAAGAATTACAGTCTTATAGACTGGGAGTGTTTCTTGCCTACACTTTTCACTAGATTTCTAAACATGTTTGAGGTGAGTATGTGGACTCTGCGAGTTATTTTTAATTATGTTAGATATTTGTTTGAAGCACCCAAGACTGGTTGCAAAGCGGTAGTTGAGCATGATGAACTGCTATTTGATGATAATCTTAAATGAGAGATGGATGGATTCTATTGCTTAGAAGTACCACTGGATGGATTCTGTTTGTTAGTTACTCAGTTGTGGTTGAGCAGGAACCTTGCGCTATGAAGTCATTCATAAAGAGTAATATGTTGATAATGTTATGGACGTTTTAGACCTTTTCTCGTGGTTGGGTTTTGTTCCAAAAATGATTCTCTACCGTTGTGTGAATTTAAAAGGTTTATGGCTTACTTGAGTCGCAATTGAAATACAAGGGTTTGGGAACATTTAAACAAGATAAATCGATGCTTTTTGAAATTTTTGAAAGTTTAGAAACATGTTTGATTGGACTTTCTCTTTCTCTAAAAAATAAGTAGATGAGTTTGTAATAAATTTTCAAATAGTTGTTTCTTTTTTTTCCGTCATGTCAATGAGGAGTTGCTTCTCATTAGAAAAAAAGGGAATTCATATTTTTACTTTGTTTTTTATTTATTAGAGTAATTTATGATATAATTTTGATAGTTATTAAATGATATTCTTATCATATTTGTTCATTAATGAAGAAAGAGAGGCGATATGCAAAAAAGGGACCGATTATGAAATCTAATAACCAACTTTATTGTTTTCAAATTTTCTTCAATCTTATTTATTTATTTTTCCATATATAATGTAGTATCTTGAAACAATCTTTTAGATTTATTTCTGTCAAATCAAATGTGCATTGCTTTTAATTAATTATTTTTCTTTTATGTGTTTCTTACCGTGAATAAAATTTTTTATTTGAAACTCAACTGCCAAACAGAAACTCATCCTTCATGTGAAAAAATTGTAGGTTCCAGTGGCAAATGGTAGTGGATCATATCCCTTTTCTGTGGATGTTCCTCGAAACACCAGGTTCTTGTTCTCCAATAAGATGGGCACCCCATCCAAAGCCATTGCAAAATCAATTGTGAGTTGATAGTATCAAGCCTCTATGTTTTGATATTCACAGGAGATATAATGAAAATGTGCGTTAATATTTAAATTGCAGGTATATCTGCTAAAACCTGGTAGTTCAGCCCAGCTTCACTTTGAGAAATTGGTCAACCTTCTCGAACAGTTAGTTCACTGCTATTTTAAACCTTGTTATTTCTAGGTCTATCAAAATTTGTATATCCATATTTTTTTTTTCAAAATTTAATCTCTAACAAAAAATTTGTAACAGATATTATCATCCTTCCAATGGTGGGCGTTGGACTTATGTCTTAGAGCGATTTTTGCTTCATTTGGTTATTACATTCCGGAAACGGCTTCAGGCTGAGCAGTGAGAATTTCCCTTATTTGGTTACCATAACATATTGTTAGTCATTATGGCTTTCTAATAAGATACTGTTATTCCAGGAAAGCAGATGAGAGTAATCAGAACAAGCTGTATTTAGGATCATCAGAAAGAAAATCTTTTGTCAATACAATCCTGAAGTTAATTGATCGTGGTCAGTATAGCAAAAATGAACATCTTTCTGAAACAGTTGCAGCTGCAACCTCTGTTTTGTCTTATGTTGAGCCTTCTTTGGTTCTTCCCTTTGTGGCCTCTCGATTTCATATGGCCTTGGAGACGGTTAGTCATATTGCCTGCCTCTGCTTGAAAACGTTTAGATCTAGGATATGTCATATATATGTAGGCCGGGTCATTTAGTTTTGACTAGTAATAGACACCTCCTTACAGAGGAAACTGACCAAAATTTTATCTCATAAAGCCAACAGAAACTGACCAATCATGGTCAGTTTGGTCGGGTTAGGTTAGCTGGTTATTCATGACAACTAAAAGAAGGGAAGAGTATTAAAAAAAAATAATGGAATTGAAGGGGCTATCTTCAAAATGGGGAACTGAAAGATAGGATTGAAGTAAACACGAAAGGATTCAAATAAAATAAGTCTGGACAGAGATTTGTTTTCTGAGGAAAAGGGAAAGAAAAAGATGAAAACTAAGGATTAAAAAATAATAATAGTTAATAAGAGAGCATGTATATACACATTTTTTAATTAGAAGTGTATGGGAAGCTGTGCGCGCATAACTTTCAAAGTGGACGGGAGAGAGGAGGAAAGTTGAAATGATGGGGAAATAATAAATATAAAAATTGAGAAGCTTGAATAGTAGTTTGTTGTGGTTTTTATGAGTTTTCTTTGGATGAAAAGTAAAAATCCATCTAAACAAAATGGCAGGTTCAGTTAGGTTGGTGTCTGCAGGTTCTATTTGAGTGTTTCCCATGCAAGTTAAATTTCATATGTTCTTTTGTTCGGTTGTAAGTGTTCTAGTTCCATATAACTTGTTTACCTGTGCCTATCCAGATGACTGCTACCCACCAGTTGAAAACTGCTGTTATGTCAGTAGCATTTGTTGGACGTCCATTATTTCTGACATCTTTGTCGGCTTCGGCTTCAAAACCAGCAGATCTTGTTGCTGATGATGAATTCGTTAATCTTCTCATGGTTTCACTATCCAATGCCTTACTTGGTATGGATGCCAATGATCCTCCTAAAACCCTGGCCACCATGCAATTGATTGGTTCTCTATTCTCCAATGTGAGTAGACAAGTTACAACATTTATTCATTCTAGTCTGTTTTCAACTTAAGTTTGCCTCCAATGATCAAAATATAAATTTGCAGTTAGCTTTTTTGAATGATAACTTAGAGGAGCTGTCTATTATTCCAATGATCCGATTTTCTGAATGGTTGGATGAGTTTCTATGTCGACTATTCTCCTTACTTCTGCACCTGGAACCTAGCAGTGTTCTGTAAGTAATAGCACTGAGTTTTATCATTTTGGCCAAATCATTTTTTAATCCTTTTTCAACCTATAAATCAATATTCAGGCATTACTAATTGCTTTGGCAGGAGCGAGGGTCTACTTTCTTCATCAGCTTCAGGAACTTTTCTGGTCGATGATGGGCCTTACTACTACTGTATGCTTGAGATCCTGCTTGGAAGGCTTTCAAAACCACTATTCGCTCAGGTTTTGTAAACTTCATGATTGCCTCAGTTATCCTTTTCCGGGAACCTATTAAGTTCTTCCACAGTTATCACATTTTTTTTTATTAAATAACTTGCAGGCTTTAAAGAAAATTTCCAAATTTGTCAAGACAAATATTCTTCCTGGTGCAGTTGCAGAAGTTGGACTTCTTTGTTGCGCATGTGTTCATTCTGACCCAGAAGAGGCAGTTGCTCAACTTGTTGAGCCCGTTTTGTCATCAGCTATATCCTCCATGAAAGCAATGCCAACTACAGGATTTGGAGGGCAAGGAAAATCGAAGGTTCTTTCAACTTCACACATTTTGTCTCAATAGTTTGATAATTTGCGAAAAAGTGTAACAATTTTCTTTTCAGGGAAAACCAGCACTTTCTCCAGCTCTTGAAACTGCAATTGACTATCACTTGAAGATGTTATCTGTAGCTGTCAGTTATGGAGGTCCAACACTACTTCCTTATAAAAACCAGTTCAAGGAAGCTATTGCTTGCGGTTTTGAGTCTCCATCATGGAAGGTCAATGTCCGCATACTTCATCTTGATTGGCAATCATCTCAAATGATATTTTGATATTCTTGATGGATAAGTTTGTTTGATCCGTTTTGATAATGTTTCTTATGGTTGTATAACAGGTGAATGGGGCTGCTGATCATCTTCTTAGGTCTCTCTTTGGGAGTTTGATTCTCTATTATCCTATTGATCAGTACAAGTATGTCTTTCTTTTCATTAGCATTCGATTTCCTCTGTTTCCACTTTTCCCCACTCTATTTGGAACTTGAAATTTCTGAATTTCTAGGTGCACTATACGTCATCCTGATTTTTCAGCATTAGAAGAATGGATCAGTACAAAAGATTATGCAAATGATGAATCATCATTAGTGATTCCCAAGTGGCACATTCCAAATGATGAAGAAATTCAGTTTGCAAATGAATTATTGGATCTTCATTTTCAATCAGCTTTGGATGATCTGTTAAAAATATGTGACAGCAAAATCCATGCTGATCCAGGTGCTGTGCATACTTATTCCTCTTAAGCAGTTCTTGCTCAAACCTAGGTGGATTTAGTCTGGAAGTAACAGTGTTAGAAGTTTACTGATTTCAGAGATCCATATTATAGTTTTTTTAAATAAGAAATTGAGCTTTCATTGAGAGAAAATGAAGGAGTGCAAAAACAAGCAAGAGGGCCTGCAAAAAGACAGCCAGGCCAAAGGAGCCTCAAAGCTAATTATACAAAGAGGGGCTCCAATCCTTATAATAAGACCTAGAGGATTCCAATCCATATTGTATTTATTCTTGAAATTATCTGAATCTATGTGCTTTAAACTATGATAAGTATCTCAGTACATTCATCTCTTTAATGGAAGTATTTTGCCTCAAGTTTTTGGTTTTGCAAGAAATGAAGTAATTGTATTACAATGGTTGCTATTTTATCACGCAGGAGATGAAAAAGATCACTTGAAAGTGATTCTATTGCGCATTGATTCTTCATTGCAAGGTGTTTTGTCTTGCTTGCCTGATTTCATTCCATCCTTCAGGAATGGGAAGGTTGGAAATCCAGTTCATCCTTTCTTTATAGCTGGGGCATCAGGTCCAAGTGTGGGGAGCACTAAATTAAGGGAAAACGCTGCAGATATTATACATGCTGCCTGCAGGTACATTGTGAATCTCTTTTTTATTTTTAATTTTTCATGGTCTAATATGCTGATTGCCACTTCATCGTGTGTTGAGCAGGTATTTGCTGGAAAAAAAAGCTGATGACAGTGTTTTATTGATACTCATTATTCGCATAATGGATGCTTTAGGAAACTACGGTAAAGTACATGTTTGTATAAATTTTTGTGATTTTGTTTTAGCTACTTAAATTTTAGGCCTACGTTTGTGTTTTGTCTTTGTCCCAACTCTCATTCATCTCTTCATTAAAAAAAAATAATGAATTTTCTTTAATATAGGTAGTTTGGAATATGATGAATGGTCCAACCATAGGCATGCATGGAAGTTGGAATCTGCTGCTATTATTGAGCCTCCTACCAATTTTATCATGTCCACTCGTTCAAAAGGCAAGAAAAGGTAGCATTTTCTTTTTCTTTTTTTTTTTTCTTACAAGATCTCACTCAGTAATATTATTGTGCTTAAATATGTTGGTGTTTAGCTTCAGTCTCTCTCTCTCACTCTCATTTTTAATTATTATTTTTTGAAATTTTTTATCAGGCCAAGGTGGGCACTTATTGACAAAGCATACATGCACAGTACGTGGAGATCATCACAATCTTCCTATCATTTATACCGTGTCGGTGGAAATTTCTGTCCATCACAGCATGTGATTCTGTTGGTGGATGATCTCTTAAATCTCTCTTTGCACAGTTATGAAACTGTTCGCGTGTAAGTCCTCTACACTGCCCTGTAGCCAGACATGGTACCATCTATTGAATCCCAAGGCAAACATTTTACATTGTTCTGTACATTATAAGGATGTGAAACTTTTGATGTAGTATTTCCCAATTTCCTGCAAAGCTTACTTAAACATGCGATTTCTCTAATTTAAATTTCAGGAACAAGTATAAACTTTATTGGTCATCAAGCCTTAATATGTGACCTAGTGATAATTGTATCTTGTATAGTGTTGCTTCGTAATCTGGAAGATTTTTAATAGGCCTCTTGTAATTCGTGTGTACCAGAGGAAGACTAAGAATGGGGTTGGATAGAAGGGGTGTAAGCTAGAATGTGCGGGTCCTTCTGTAAATGAAAGTTAACTAGATTGGAGCGGAAAGAGTGATGTGTATAGGTTGGATTAAGTCTCTGAAGGGTAGTTTTTGGGTATATAGCTCTCAAATCTATCTTAAAGATGTATTTTCATTGGTTGAATGAGAATTATCAGTTGGTTTCTATCAGATTCAGTATAACTAGAAGAGCAGGCAGATTTTAGGCAATGGTTGCTATATGGAATGGGGTGGGGAGGTGCACTCTTGTGGAGATACTTCGCGAGGAAGGCTATTAAAGTACAAGGGGAGGTTGGTTTTGCTCTCTGATTCTTCAAAAGTACTCCTCTTGCTCCATGAGTTTCATAATATCCTTGCCGCAGCCCATGGGAGTCCCTTGAAAACTTTTTTGCATATAGCCAAGGAACTCAAATGTAATGAAAAAAGAAATCTATTGTATGTTAGTGACGTGAAATCTTTGGCTACAAGTTCTGCAAGTTTATTGCGAGCCCTTCGATTCCTAATTGTATGAGGAGGATATCTCAGTTGATTGAGATTGATTTGGTGTGGGTGTAGCTTGTATAAGCATCCTACTCTACCACTGCTATTGTGCTCAAGTACTTCTCAGGAAAGTGTTCAATTCCATGGGTCTCTGCAAAACAATGTTCCTGCTAGAGATAAAATTATAACCTTCCCCCCGCCCCCCCCCTCTCTCTCTCTCTCTCTCTCTCTCTCTCTCTCTCTCTCTCTTCTAGGGGAAGAATCGTTTAGATGTAGGGCACCCAGCTTAGATGGACTGCAATATGTCATCCTTAAACTGATGTGTAAATGAAGGTTGCTATGAGGGATTGGAGACCTATCTATGCTAACATACCGTAGCAACTACAAATTAGTGGATGGATTGTCGAATAGTAGCTACTTTAGTTCCTTTTGCACTCATACTTCTATCCATTCCTTTTCCTTTGAGTTTTTGTATGGAAACACCACTTCTACTTTCCTGTATTGCTGATGCTACTTCAATTGCTAAGGCAGACTACCAGCTAGGGGATTGTGATGCTATGTTAACTGAGTTAAAAATTCACCTTTAGGTTATTAGCAAAAACTGATCATCACTTCCACTGGCTTGCTCTGTAATGTTCAGATACTGTTGAGGGTTCGGTATATCTGATGTTAATTCCCTCCCTATTAGCAAGGTACTTTAGCAGAATGGTTGAATGCTAAATAGCCCTACAGTTTTTTGTGCCCTTTTGTGTTATCGGTCCCATTAGTTTTGTTTGTATACAAGTTATTATTGCCAGAGTCCTTTTCCATTCATCTAGTATTTCGTGGGTCTCAGCTGTACAAAGTGATTGGCCATATTTTTCTTGTTCTCCCCCTCGAAAACTTTCATGTAAACATGGTTTTGCTAGATTAGCTAGTTGAGGCTTTGGGTCTAAGTACAAAATTACATCCCTATGTGATCCTACTACTTTTGGGAACTGAATTTTTTAGGAAGATGTTTTTTCTCTGATGGTATGTGGGAATCAGCAAGCACCATTGGGGTATCCAATTTTCAGATGTCCACCTAGAGGACAAGGTGGTTCAAGAGGAAGAGTAAAAGTGAATTTAGGGACTATTTTGTAACTGAAAATTAACCCAGTTGAGGACTGAAAAGTAACATGTAGTTAATGTGATATATTTGAAGGATGTGAACTTTTGGTGGTATTTTTTTTTTTTGGTATATTTAGTAGTTGCCGGAGTGTTGCTCTTGGATAATCCCCAGAGATATATTCAATGATTGAATGAGAATACCAGTTGATTTCTATCACTTTTCAATAGTATAAAAAGTTTTTCAGTTTAAGAGTTTCTGCTCCTTTCAGTTGTGTGAAGAGTTTCCTGGTAATTGGCAACCTTTTTATTGTTTTTCTTTCTTTTTTTTTTTTGGAAAAGAAACCATTTAATTGATAAGTGAAATGTTACAAAAGGCTATGGCGATGCCAATAACTTACAAAAGACTTTTCCAACTATTAATAACAGAGGATAAACTATAATTACAGAATAGAGGTGTTAATTTACACCAAGTGAGAGCTGTATACAAAGTGAATTCCAAAAAACCATCAAAGGATCGATACTTATTTGTGAAGATCCGAGCATTTCTCTCAAGCCTTGTTACCCAAAAAAAGGCCCGGGAAAGGCTGTTCCATAAATATCCTTTCCTTGAATGAAAAGGGTGCCCAATTAGCACCGTTGCTAGGATAGATAGAGGATCTTCTGGGAGAATTATGTTCCAGCCAAAGGTTTGTGCCATGTAAGTCCAGAATCTGTGTGCTTGTTTTTCTTTCTTTTATCAATATAGTATCGTATTTTGTTCATTAGAAGAATGTTGATAGTGACAATTCTATATGCTGTCAATTCTGCATATTTTTGCTTTGTCAATTTCATATAGTGATCTCTAATTCTGTATTCGATATAACATTTCTGATTTAAAATTTTGACTTGCTGCTCAGACTCGCTGGAAAGTCTCTTATGAAGTTGCTGAAGAGATGGCCATCTATGATTTCGAAGTGTGTTCTCTCTCTTTCTGAGCACTTAAGGAACCCTGACTCACCTGAATATGCTGTACTAGGTTCTTGTGCGATCCTTGCCACTCAAACAGTTCTGAAGCACATGACAGTGGTAGTTATCAGAACAAAGGCCTTTAATCAAAGTTTTTTAGTTATGAAATGTTCATGATATATCTTCCTTTTTCTATCAGGATAAAAAGTCATTCTCTTCATTTATTTTTGGAATTCTTTCAAGGTAGCTTCTTTTCCCTACCTTGTATTTATATCATTTAAATATCTGCCGTGTTCTCTTATTTATTCTCCTTTTTGCCTGAAGCTCTCATCATGAATCACTGAAAGCCCAGAAAGCAATCAATGAGGTAAAGCAACCTCCAAAATATCTTGATGCCATTTGTGATTTTATTTTTAAAATAATATCTACCTCATCAATGAAGTATCTTCACTAAGCTTTTGTGACTTTCTACAGCTATTTGTCAAATTTAACATTCACTTTGCTGGAGTATCTAAGAGCAATTTCCTAACATCCGAGAAACAGATGGGTGAAATGGATTTTGCAGATTTGGTTTCGCAGCTTAGTTCAATGAGTTTTGATTCTACCAGCTTACACTGGCGGTAAACTTCTTATTTTGCTTTACCACTTGTAGTGAAACGTAGATGGTCTGTAGGATCAGTTAAGCTCTCCACCCAATTTTGAGGAACTAATACGCACAATGATGGAACTCTAAGAAGCATAGAACTTTAGTTGGGATAAGTTGTTGGACACTTGTTAGCACAATAAACATGTGTTGAATACTAGTTGTATAAATATTGAATATGAATCCAAGACTTGAAAGGCATGCTTGGAACAGTTATTAAGTATAATAAATAAATATAAATAGTAATACGGGACAAAATCAATAAATTTTGAGGGTGAAATACATCAAATTCGTTTTTTTCCTCATATAAATGCATGAGTTTATTGGCTTTAAATTTCCTTCTCATGTAAAAATGATATATATTTTAAAAAATGTACATTTAATAAACGTGTCCTTGCTGTGTTTGTGTCTTAGATTTTTAGAAAATGATGTGTCATTTGTGCTTCTTAGATGGAACTCAAACTTATAAGACCTCAAACTCATAGATGTACTGGCTTTAAACATACATGATTTTTAAAATCAAGTTAAATGTTTCCTTCCTTCTTTGTAGGTACAATTTAATGGCTAACAGAGTTTTGCTTCTATTGGCAATGGCATCTCGGAATGATCCAAGCTCCTCAAAGATCCTCAGTGAAACTGCCGGTTTGATGAGTGATTTTTGTGATGACATTATGTATCGAATTAATTGACATTTTTCCTCTTTCTTGATTTTTCTATGCTAATGGTTTTCCAGGTCATTTCTTGATGAATTTAAAAAGTCATCTCCCTCAAACTAGAATACTTGCTATCTCAGCCTTGAATACTTTATTGAAAGAATCACCTTACAAAGTTTCGGTTGAGAAGGAACATATCTCACCTGTGGAAATGCAATTAGATTCAAAGTCATCCCTTGAAGGTGCTTTGACACAAATTTTCCAGGAAGAGGGATTTTTCAACGAAACTTTTAATAGTCTCTCTCATATTCACATAACTGATGCTGATGGTGCATCCTCTGGTGGAAACCATAGAAACTCTTCTTTCCAGAGTCAAGCTGACAAATCAATCACCCGTTTTTATTTTGACTTCTCAGCTTCATGGCCTCGCACTCCTAGTTGGATATCATTGATAGGAAGTGATACCTTTTACTCGAATTTTGCTCGGATTTTCAAACGATTGATACAGGAATGTGGGATGACTGTACTCTTATCACTAAAAAGTACGTTGGAAGAATTTGCAAATTCAAGTGAGAGGTCTAAGCAGTGTGTTGCTGCTGAAGCATTGGCTGGCATATTGCATTCTGATGTCGATGGTCTTTTAGATGCTTGGGAAAGCTGGATTATGGTTCAGTTGCAGAATATCATTCTGGCACAGTCTGTAGAATCTATACCCGAGTGGGCAGCTTGCATTCGTTATGCAGTTACTGGAAAAGGGAAATATGGAACAAGAGTTCCTTTCTTAAGGCAACAGATTCTGGAATGTTTAGCTAGACCTTTGCCTGCAGCAGCAACTACCACTGTTGTAGCCAAGCGCTATGCTTTTCTATCAGCTTCACTTATAGAATTATCCCCTTCAAAAATGCCATCAGCCGAAATATGCTTGCATATTAGACTTCTTGAGGAGCTACTTGGCAACATGTGTCATTCTTCTGCCCAAGTAAGCTTGTTCCTCTTCTATTTAATTATTCTTTTAGTCGTTTCATTCTGCTTGCTTGTCATATCAAACTTAAAGTAATGACAGAATTCTATATATTTCATGTGGTAGATTTTACCACCTTGAAGCGGAGCCTAACATTTTCATGGGGAGGGGCAAAATTTGACATTCTAACTTTTTATACATATATAATCTTTTGATTCTAAAAATTTAGGGAATTAGTCAGAACTTTAACTTTTTAATATAACTTTTTTAATCTAAGACAAACTAAGGAGGCAATTGTCCTTCCTCCATCACTCTCCCCTGCTCTGAAGCAAACTCAAATAAATGTCTTTAATGACATCCATTCTAATCTAACATTAAAATTCTATGAATTTCTTGACACTAAATGCCAAAAATATTATAAGGCCACAAAGTTATTTTCATTAATTAATTAAAATTCATGTTTTTTAAACTCAAATGTTTTAAGAATTATGTTGGATTACCTAAGGTGTGGGGTTTAAACTCAAATGTTCAAACACATATGCAAGGCAATAATCTTAAATTACTACAGCTTTTAACAGCTTGATTTTCTACAGATATCGTAGTTTCAAGCATTGGTGACACTTCTTTTGTGTTTCAAAATATATATTTTTATTTTCTTTATGTTAGTTATTAAGATATAAAGTTCCATATATCTTGATGTTACTTATCTTCATCTTAGTTGTGCTTTACAGAGCACAAGAAATTTAGTATTGGACAAGTAAAGTTAGATAAACGGAATCACAAGTTACCAGTTACCAGTTGGGAATATCAATTTGCTATCTTGTTTTTGCCAACCAAAAAAGAAGGAAGTCATCTTTTCTTAATCTTGATGTTGGTCTTCTTGAACAGGTAAGGGAAGCAATAGGGGTGACTCTTTCTGTTGTTTGCTCAAATATTCGACTTCATGCATCTCAACCTCATGATCATTCATATGATGTTGATAATGAACTTAAAGAGGAAAGATGGGTTAAGCTTTTAATCGAACGCGCTACTCAGGCAGTAAAGAATATTCACAACTCAAGCCATTCTTTTAACTTCGACACATCAAAAGGCGTTAAACTTCAAAATGGACACTCAACTGTTGATTCCGAAGATGATATCAAATGGATGGAAACGGTAAACATTATAAACCCTTTGTTTTGAACTTTCAGAATCTAACATTAACTTTATTTTATTGAACTCTCTTCCACTTCTACAGCTATTCCATTTTATCATATCGTCAATGAAGTCTGGAAGATCTTCTCATTTGCTAGACGTTATTGTGGGTCTTCTATACCCTGTAATTTCCTTGCAGGTATATAAAATTCAACTTCACGGTTCTACATGTTGATTGATTTAGTTGCAAGCTCCAAATTTCTAAAATACTGTGAATGGAACCTTGCGGATTCAAACACTTAGAGAGCTTTGATGGACTTATTACCTCTTTTTTCTGCATACTTTAGCAAAATAATCTCTTTTGAATAAAGTGACCAAGGCATTTTGGTTCCTGTGTCTTTTTGCTCTAACTTATATGGTTTATTCTAGCATGGCTAAAGGTGTATAGTTTGTACATATAATTATTCATAATTCATTATCATTTTCATTATCTTATTTTCTTCTTTGGTTGAAGGAAACGTCAAATAAAGATTTGTCAACATTGGCAAAGGCAGCTTTTGAATTACTTAAATGGAGGGTGTTTTGGGAACCCCATCTGCAGAAGGTTATATCTGTAATTCTCTCTTCAGCTGGTGATTCTAACTGGAGAACAAGATCTGCTACGTTGACATATCTCCGATCATTCATGTACAGGTAGACTGTTAGACTGATCATTAATCGGCTATCCACTAGCTTTACTTCCAAGCCAGTGGGAATGCCTCCATTTTTTAAATCTTTTGATGTGTGCAGTGTTCCCCTAATTTTTATAAACTCATAAATATTTGTCATGTAGCTCCATTTGTAAGTAAGAGCTTTGAATTCTTTAGGTCCCTGTCCAGGGATAGCATTCTCTTAACCTCTTAGATTTCTTTTTATTGATGCAAGATATTAGCAATCTCATGTGGCTTCGGTTTAATTACCTTTAGTATTTTATTTACCTTCTCTTTGGAATAAAAACAGGCACACGTACATTCTCACAAGTTCAGAGAAACAACAAATTTGGGGAACCGTTGCAAAGCTTCTTATAGACAACCAAGTGGAGGCAAGTTCCTGATTTCATATTTATTAACAAGAAACATGCGGTGTCACTTTTTTTAGCCATGGCTAGTTTTCCCTTTCAAGCTATAGACTGCATTTTGTGTATGCGGTGTTAAAAACTATATTCTGTCGTTGAATTATGGTCAAGAGTTGTATTAATCCTTCAGGGGCTGTTTTTTTTGTATGTCCTTTATATTCTTTCATTTGTCTCAATGAAAGCTCAATTTCTTATCTAAGAAAAATCCTTGAAATTTAGTTGCAGTAGGCTTTGCTGCTAAATAATTTCTAATTTTCATTCTACAACTCAAGCCCTTTGGCCGAGGACTCGATTTCGTGTCTTCCTCTGACACGGTACGTAATATTTGAATCAGATAAGAGAGCATGCTGCAGCAGTTCTGGCAGGCCTTATGAAGGGTGGAGATGAGGATCTAGCTAGAGACTTCCGCGAAAGAGCGTGTAAGGAAGGAAATAATCTCCAAGGAAAAAGAAGAAAAAGGTTAATTTTATGTCCCATATATACGTCATTTGCCTTCTAAAAGAATGTCATGGATTACTTTTATGGCTATATTTGTAACCGATTCTAATTGGGAATGAGAAACCATAATGGCTGACCACATTAGGAATGAGATGGTTAAAATTTTGCCATAGGAGGCGATGAAATGTCATTCATGTTCTTTCATAATAATCGGTCGAACTGTTATTATTATTATTATTATTATTTGATTTTAGTTTTTTGAGAAATGGGAAGTGAGAAATCAGAATTAATATGTTATTCTCGTTGTTAAACTTTCATTAAGATGAATGGAAGATACCTCGTGTGAGCATCCAAGTCTTGTATGTTTGACATTTCAGTTTAGCTTTAATGTTTAGACATGAAAATGCACGTTTTCATACTGATATATCGAGTTCGTTCTGCATTTATAGTACACACTGTCATTTCAAAGAATTTTGTATTGTGAATTGCAGAAATTTAAGTTCCGGTCAGTCGCTAGCCACGGTTCATGGTGCAGTACTTGCTTTGGTAGCTTCCGTCTTGTCAGCTCCGTATGATATGCCAGGGTATGTTTTTCTCGTCCTTGAAAATTTGCTTTATAACGTGCTTGGGAGAGTCTAGCTTGTAATGAATATAGTGAGCATTTTGAAAAAATGGTTTTCGTGATCGCCTCAACTCTTATCCAAACTAAATATTTTGGTTGATTCCGAGTTGGCTAAGGTGTATGTTCATTCAACATAGACATAGCACAGCACGCCCACAAGATGGCCCCGAACAGTACTGTTCACATTTACCTCGTGAAGTTCTTGAGTATAATTTGTATCTTCTCCTGAGTAATGGGAACTGATTTGGGAGTTTTAGTTGAATCATCTGAACTATATATATAAAACCATTTCCTACCTATACTATGCTCCCAGTTGGCTGCCGGAGTGCGTTACGCTACTTGCTCGATTCAGCGTGGAGCCATCACCTGTGAAAGTTACCGTAACAAAGGCCATTGCCGAGTTTCGAAGGACCCATGCGGATACTTGGAATATTCAGAAAGATTCATTTAATGAAGAGCAACTGGAGGTGGGTTTAGTTTATGAAAACATATTTGAAACGTGATCGATAAAAGTTCAAACTTTCCCTGAACTATTATTCGTGTTTTTTTCTTTTGCAGATTCTGGCAGATACATCCTCTTCATCATCATACTTTGCTTGATCAAATAGTGTACTATTGGGAGAAAAAGATATAGTTAAGAATCTAGTGGGTTGATATTCTTGTATAAACATTATTTCTCATATTCTATTGTAGTCCACAATATTGAGCTGTCTCAGTCCAAAGATGCATTGTTTGAGGCTCATAGAATTTAGTAAAGAAATGAAGTGCCATAGGCCCCTACTGCCTTCATCTGAAGCTTTTCTTCTGGTTCATTCAATAATAGAGTCTGAAACTAATGGTTTTAGCCACAGTTTCAATACTTGAGTTTCTTTTATTATTTATTGTTTAAACACGAATTATGAAATTTGCAATCTCATCGAGTTGGAGATTAAGGGATCCACTAACCTTGAAACTGCCAACATTATCTCAAGTGGTTATAGATGGTTTTTCTTTTTGAACTTTTCAAAAGTTCATCTGATAGAGGAAGAACGTACGAAAATCTAAAGAAACAAGACTAAAAAAGAGATTTAGCTTATATATATATTTTTATAAAGGCATTAGATTTTGAACATTGGATAGGCACATGATTTGCTTCTCTGATTGTGATTGTAATTTATAAATATAATTAAATCTAATTTCTATGGTCAAGTTGGACGGAAACCATTTTGTTTTGGTTTTAAAAAATAGGATTGTTTAATAACTAATATGGTTTTCTGTTTTTTTGAAAACATTTTTGAAATTATAAAGAAATGTCAAAAGATAAAAAAGGTAAAAAAAATAGTTTTCAAAACAGTGGTCTGTTTTTCAAAACTTCTTTTTCATTCTAAAGCTTTTTTTTTTTTTTTTTTTTTTTTTTTTTTACGTATCTCTTCGAGAGATTTTTGTCTAAAAAATTTATTTAACTCTCTTTAAAAAAATTTATAATAACTTTTATTTGTTTTTCTCTTTTTAAAATTTTCATAAATTTTATTTTTTTATCTCTTACAATGTATAATTTTTTTTCTCTACAAATTTCATATATTTTTTAAAATTTTCTCATTTTAAACTTATCATTCTCTCTAATATATCTATTTTTAAAATTACTTCTTTACTTTTCTCTCACATTTATTTTTTATCTAACAAATATATCTCTGTAATCTAAAATTTTGCTCTCACTACAAATTTTATCCTTCTAATTTACCATTTTTTATCCTATTTTTTGCTATTAACTTTATTGTCCTACAATTTTTCTCTTTTTCTTTAACTTTTTGGTCTAAAATTTCTCACTCCTAACTTTTCTTTCTCCTTGGCTACTTTTTTAAAGAACTCAAACTAAAATTCTCCCTAAACTTTTTCTTTCTAAATCTTTTTTATTTATCTAAAGCTTCTCTCACAAACTTTTCTCTCATAGAAAATTTACTTTATGACTCTAAATTTTTATTTTCATGTCTCGACATATTTTTTCTCTCTAACTTTTTTAAAATAGAAAACAAAAAAACAGTTATCAATCAAGTTTGGGTTTCTATCTTTTAGAAACAAAAAACAGTTATCAAACATATATTGTTTTTTTTTAAAAAAATAGAAAACTAAAAACTAAAAATAGAAATGGTTATCAAATGAGGCCTTAGTAATGTGTTTTTAAAATTACTTTCTTCTCTATACTGAAATTCACTTGAGTTTTGATTCACTTCTTTGTTGAGAAGCTAGTGTTGAGTGATAAATTTTGTGACCATTTGTAAATGTTGCATTTCTCCAAATTGAAATTAAAAGATATAAAATTGGCAAATCAAATAATGTCACTCGTCTATATAAGACCATCCTATGATATAATTTAGCCTAATAGAATTATGTCACGTGGAAGTTGGGCTAAAAACTAAATAAACCCAAAATTACTAAATGAGACTTAGTTGACTCAAATAATCTAAGCCCATTAAAAAGAACTTAATCAAACTTAAATAAGCTCAAGTCCAATTGTTGGGCCCAAAAGTCAACCAAAGTCAAACCTAGGCCCAAGTCCATATAAGACCCTGTTGGGGATGATGCCCTAAACCTTCGTGGTCTTGTAATTTATCTGAATTATTTATTTAATAATATAAGAGTTATTT
>JAOANK020000063.1:246679-266449 GCA_026257165.2 Telfairia occidentalis | reverse complement strand
ATCAATATCAATCATGTAGCTGTACAATATAATTTTTTTTTATCAATAAAAGATTTAAGTTCATATTTATTTCTCATATTCAATAGTATTTATTATTGTATTCATATTTACATTTGGCTCAATTTATTGATATATGTGCTTAAAGTAGTAATTTATAACTTAAATAAGCTTATTTCAAATTTTCACAAAAAAAATCATAATATTTTTCTAAATTTCCGTGATATCCGTAATCTTTCCCAAAAATATCCGTCTAAATTCGAGTTACTGATATCGATATTTTACTCATTGGCTAAAAAGAACCCAAGACCCTAGGATTCTTTATTCAAGAATTTTTCTTCTCTATAAACATGCATATTTTAACTATTTTCACCTTAATTTTTAATCACTAAACTTTACCTAATCCCTAGATAAAATTGGAATAATTAATAGAAAATTAAAAAAATTTAATCACCCGATTCTCAGAGGACAATACTCAGCCTTAAGGTTGTTTTATATTACAACTTGACTCGTATACTTGCAGTATCGCAGCGAGTTGTGATCAAATAGTCAGTAGGTTGACCATATAAATGCTCATATGGTGTTTTCCATCCAAGAATAGGAGTTCTATTGACAAGAAACGCAGCTGTAAGGACACACTCCACGCAAAAAGATAAAGGGACCGGCGATTGAAAGTATAAGAAACGAGCTACATTTAATAAATGCTCATATTTGCGCTCCACAACAGAGTTCTGTTCGAGTCTACCCACATAGGAAAATTGATGAATAACCTCAGTGAAGGAAAGTTTTGGAGCATTATCAGAATGAAATTGCCTGATACAAGTATGAAACTGAGTCTCAACAATAGTAAAGAATTTAGGGATAACATTTAGAAAATCAGACTTCTGGCGAAGCATAAAAACCCAAGTGAATCAGGAGTAATCATCAACAATACTAAAAAAGAATCTATAACCAGCATGTGTAGCAGAAGAAAATGGCCTCTAAACATCACAATGGATCAAATCAAACACATGAGGCAGTAACATGATCATTAGAATGAAAAGATAGGCATTTCTGCTTGCCTAGAGGGCAAATCATGCAAGAATCATCAACAATATCTTTATTTGCAGTAGAAGAAAAATGCAAATAAGGCTTAAGACATTCGAATATTTATAGGATGGGTGACCAAGACGAGCATGCCATTGAGTGAAAGTAGCCATATTAGAAAGCATATTAGAGATAGAGAAATTAGAAGAAACCGAATCTGCCACATCAATGAGGTAAAGCCCATGCCAAGCACTACTCTTACCAATCGTCCTCGAAGAGTACCTATTCTGAAAAACACAAGAATCACCAAGGAATTTAACCTCAACGCTGGAACCATTAGTGAGAGCACTAATAGACAGCAAATTGAACCTAAAATCAGGAATGTACAACACATTCAATAGTCGAATGTCAGGATTCAGTTGAACGCCACCAATAAGATTCACAACAATACGAGATCGATTAAGAAGAGTAGCAAACACATCAGAGATGAATTTCAAGGACACGAAAGACTCACGACAGAAGCTAATGTGTGCAAAAGCACCAGAATCAAGCACCCAATACATTGGAGGAACATGTACCTGCAACGTGAGTGATGACAGAGGACCCTACAAAGGCATCCATACGTTGTTTGATCGTGGCAAAATGAGTTTGCCACAAGGTCAAAAGCTCTTGGCACTTCTCAATACTGAAGCCTTGCAAAGATCCAGTCAGGGAGTTGTTTACGGATGGAGTAGAGACAGGGGGAGAACTGACAACTTCAGTAACTGTAGAAGTAGAGTGAGAACCAAACGATCGATATCCATGGGGACATCCATGGAGCTTATAACAACGATCAACGATATTCCCCGGAATATAGCAATGTGTGTAGAGAAGTTTATTCTTTCGATTCTGATTAGACTAAGATAGAGAGGTAGAATATGAAGTCTGATTTCCTCGCACCAAAAATGTCGCAGGGGAAACAGAAGAAGAAGAGAGCGAAGGAATAGAACGTTGTTGAGCCTCTTGTGCAATGAGTGCAAAAGCACGGTTGATGGTAGGCTTAGGTTCCATGAGTAGCAACTGAGCCCTAAGCTGGTTGAAGGATTCATTAAGGCCCACATACTCGGTCTGAAAACATTGTTCAGTAGCCTGAACACCGCCACAGGAGCACTTTCCACAGGAACAACTAGGGCAATGAGATGTGAGTTCGTTCCACAAAGTCTTTAATCGAGTGAAATATGCATTGATCAACTGATTCTAGACAAGATTCGAGAGATCCTGTCGTAGTTGAAAGATGCAAGAGCAAGTGTTCTTTGAGATCCAACTCCAAATATCACAAGCAGAGTTGGAGAACAAAACGCTCACAAAAATCTCTTTCGAAAGCGAATTGAGAATTCAAGCAATCACCATGTTGTTACAAATAGTCCAATAATTGAGCAATTCTTCTGTAGGCTGAGGAATTGAGCCATCAACGAAGCCAAGTTTATTCTTGATAGTTAGGGCAATGATCATCGATATGCTCCAAGAAATATAATTGTCGTATGTGAGTAAATCCGATACAAGAACAAGGCTTGTGCTATCAGAGTGATGAAAGAAATATGGATTGACATAATTTGTTAGAGAAGCTTGGTGCATGGGGGAAGAAAAATTTTCATCAGTCACCGTTAGGGATGCAAGCTCAACCCGCCAAAATCGACTAAAACAACCAAACCGACTGAAACTGATGTCAGTTAGGTTTGTAATCGGTTTGGGTTGTCGGTTTCAGTTTTTGTATAGAGAAAACCGGTTAGATTTAGTCAGTTTCGAGTTTTGCATGGCCTAATTGACTAAACTCGAAACCTACTGACTATTTATATTAATAGGCATAAAATATTACCAAAAGTGCTCGGTATCATGGATGGTTCAGCAACTCTTTTGGTAAAACTAGCGGGAGTGGGATTGAGCCTTCCTAATATCAATTTTTTCCTTCAAACGGTGAAATATATTAATAATATATATATTAAAATTCCAAATAGCTTAATAATAGCTTATTGCACCATAGTTGGTTGTCTATCCCTCTTGCTAATTATGCATAGGCTCAACTCAATACAAAAGTTAAAAGAAATGAAAGACAAAAGTTAAAGAGAACTGTAATGTTTAGTAAAACTTAAGGATGAAAGGGTAAGATTTTGAAATTTAGGGATTAAATTGGACCCATTATCCAAACCTCTAAAGCATGCCTATTGGGATAGATTCTATTCCTGACGGCGTTGAAATCGTCAACAAAGCTTGGGAATACCGACAATCTGCTATGCGTCAGGATAGGGTCTTCTCAACGATGAGATGCTTTTGCATCCGAAGATTAGCACTTAGTCCGATAATTTATTCTTTTAGTTAGTGATACTCTATCCCGACGATGAAATGGCGACAATTTGGCCAATCTTTTTTTGTTGGCATAAGGTTTTCGCAACGAGAAAGCTAGTTTTTTCGATGTTATCTTTTGTCGGGAAACCTCTAATTTCTTGTAGTAGACATGATGGGGGAGGAAATCATCAGCCTGGGATCACAAGAATACTACATTCCAGATTCACCTAACTTCGACACAATAATGCACACATATGACGAGGAGAATCCAAAGATGCCCAATAGTGCGGCCCCCTAATACAAGAATATTTGTTGAAAGAAGGTCCACAAGGGGAAAAGAGAAAAAGAAATGTTGTTGAGTCATATATAGTGGAACTGATCGATACGGCAATGACCATGCAGACGGACTAGCTAGAGAATATTGTTGACTGGCCAGTTTCAAAGTACAAAATGGAGGACAACCGATGCAAGTGATTGATCGAACATTTGGAACAAGTACCAAGTTTGTCTGTGGGAGATATTATACAAGCGATTGAGGTTTAGTTCCATGATGTCCAGAAGACCGACAATTTTCTCTCCATCTCCACCCACTTGAGGAAGAAATATTGCACACATTTCTTCGGGAGGAGCGAGGAGTGAATCATGATGACTATTAATTTTTTTGTGACATTTCTTTGTGTCTAAATATGGGTCACACGTGAATGTGCAACCGAACCCTCTTCTGCTATGTTTATTCTAGATTACTATTTAATTTTTTGACACCAAGTTTTGTTTCCAAATGTGGATCGAGAGTAGATGACTGGTTTAACCCTTACTCGCATATATTATAATTCTCTGTATTGAGGATGGGGGTTTAATTTTCTGTGACTTTATGAATGTGAAATATTATATTATATACTTAGGACTTCTCAACTTATTTTCAATGCAAAATTGTTGTAATTTTATAGTGCAATAAAAAATTGTAGGGAAAAAACTTAGACAGCAAACAGAGAGGAAAAAAAAAACAGACCTCGAAAGTCCATGTTTCTAAACTCTGGACTGCAAACACAAGTTTACAACTCCTCTAACTTATTAACTCCCCAGTTTAATTTCTCAGATTTAGGAACTCCATACTCAATAACCCCACTTCATGCAACTTCTTGGGTCAAACGCCCCTTAGGAATGCAAACCAAACACATCCTAAGTCATATATCTTTGATCAAAAGTTTGGAGATTCGAATCTCTACCCTTATATGGTGTTGGAAGAACATAACTTTTTCTTTGTTTTAAGGAAGAAACTCAATTTAATTCTTATGGTAACTTCAATTTGATCCTTGTGGTTTTAAGAGTTTGAATTTGGTTATTATGATTTGGTTAAATCTCATAAGTCATTCCAAAATTATGTTTTACTTAGTAGAAAAATCTACCTAATTTCTTTTTCTTTTTTTAATATCATTTTCTAAAGTCTAATATAGTAAACTAAAATAGGAATGATTGGTGATTTGAAAACAAAAATTTAAAAATAAAAGATTAAATGAAAACAAAATTTTGAAAAATGCATTTGCGAACAGATTTATAAATTGGATTTCAATTTAAAAGTTGTTAAACTTGTTTAGTAATTAATCCTAAACTATAAAAGCAGTAATCATTACGAATTAAATATTTAGTTCTAATAACATATATTTTTTTTGAAGTAAATTTTAATAACATATTAAATGCTATAAACTTTGTATAATTAATATTTTGTAATACTATATAATTTATGATTATGTTATAAACATTTCAAGTTTTACAAAAATAAAATGAATTTATGACATTACATAGTATATTTATCATAATTTTTTTTTAAAAAAATTAGTGTAATTCTACATTTTTTATTTTAAAATTTAAAATTTAAAAACAAAAAAAAATGTTGTTTTCAAAATTTATACCATTTGAATTATAGAATCAGAATAAAGTTAAAACCAAACCCACAAAATAAATATTGGATGAATCAATTTTATTTAGTGAATTTGAAAATAAGAAACAAAATAAGTATTGTTTACCAAACTGGTCCATAGTTACCCAAATAAAAAATTGCCGAGTAAAAAAAATTTAATATAATTGTAGTAGGTACAATTTTTTAAGTTTAGCTAAGAATCAAATAGAAACTTTTGAAATCATAGAGACAAAATTAAAATTAAAATCAAAATCATAGGAACAAAACTGAAAATAAATTCAAACCATAGAGATAAAATTGAATCTTTTTAAATTCATAATCACTAAATTCAAACTTTATTTAACCTATATTTTATCATATTTCATTGTGTTTTTAATTTATTACCCTTGTGTTGGTTATGTTAGGTTTTTTGTGCCATGTTCTAATGTTGAATGATGTAGATAGAAAGATTTGCGAGTTATACACACGTGCTGAGCGTATACAAAATATTCAGTTGGTTCTTAATTCCTCTATTTATAATCTCTATTTGCTCAATATTGTTCAGTTTCTAAGGACTCGAGGAGATTCTTGAAAATATTCTGATTCATTTAACAAAGAGAAACTAAATTTGGAAATCTTTAAGTTGATATGATAAAACAATTTGGCTGAATTATTTTGGCTCTATAGTTTGCTTGATCAACAATGTAATATTAATGGTTAAGATTTTAGTAGTTGCTACTGTTGTAAACCTTTGGTGAATGTACTTTATTGTATCCAGAGAGTGAGCTGTATTCACAGTTGCATCATTTGGCCATACAATTTTATTTAGAAATTTGGTGGCATTTTGAATCCTATTTGTTTTCATCTTCCTCAGACTATTGGATTCATCAGATCATCACATGGTAAATCCCACAAGACAGAGTCTGAACTGAATAGACTAGTCCCATTTCTGATCTCTTTTCCACCCTCTGATAGCTCCTCTCCATTTTCTTCAAGGATTTCATGCAGTTGACCCTGCTGTTCTCCGGCCGTGCTTCCCGTACACATGCTCTGGCTCCACGACGACCCATCGCCCTCGTTGCCGAACGACGTCGGACCGTATTGAAATCCTGACGTTGATGCAGGGAAACAATTGTTTGACCCCTCTAAATTTGCCGTTGCTGCATCAGTAGAACTCCAAGGCTTGTAAGGGGAGATCAGATCAGGCTGTTGAATGGCCCTTGACAAACCAAGTTTGATATTCTCAACAGTACCATCTTTCTCATCTTGTTTACCATGAATGTAAGTTCCCGTCGAGCTCCCGGGCTGTACATTAGCCTGTTGGAGCTGGAAATCGACACGCTTCTTCGTAAGAAGGTGAAGCATTTCGTCTTTGAAGCAACCGAGCGCTGCTTCAGCAAGGTGGGCAACTTGTGGAGGAGCCAAAGTGGTGGCAATTTCAGCCATGAGATGGGAAAATGGTTTGTGAGTGACAGGATCAATCCCCATTCCTGATAGCTTCTTCTTCAGCTTAGTGTTCCAGTGATTCTTGACATCATTGTCGGTGCGACCGGGTAACTGAGCTGCGATCAAAGACCACCTGCAGGGTCCACATTGATTCTCTTATCTTATACACAAGAAAGTCATAATACACAATTCATTTTGATGATTGCGAAGCAATGTTGACGTCAAGAAGTTAGTGTACCGGTTGCCAACAACGGAGTGCAGCTTGACAATGGTTTGTTCTTCCATGTCTGAAAATTGGCCGTGCTTGAGGTCGGGGCGGAGGTAATTAGTCCAACGTAGCCTGCAGCTCTTCCCACATCTTTGGAGACCTGAATGACATTGCAGCATTAGCCATTGAATAACTAAAATGACTTCATATGTAAGAGAGAGAGCGAGAGAGAGAGAGAGAGAGAGAGAGAGTTATACCAGCATTCTTTGGGATGAGGCGCCAGTTGCGAGTGCCATGCTGAGCAATGTAGGAAGAGAGCTTGTTGTCTTCTTCAGGAGTCCACTGTCCTCTCTTGACATTTTCCTTCTCACAGCATGGAATTCTGCCCATTTTTCTTTCCCTTTCCTAATTCCTTTTTGTCTTAACTCTCTTTTCTTAACCAAAAGCAAAACAATTTAAAAAGGAAAAAGGAAAAAAAAGAACAGGGATGGGAAGACAGAGAACAGTAGACTGTTAAAAGACAATGCTTTGCTGCTTCACTATCTGCTTTGCTCAACACTCTTTTTTTTTCCAGACAGAAAAAGAAAAAAGAGAGGCTGCTTTTTCTATTATGGGAAGAGAGTAGATTGGTATTGTTATATATAATGGAATGAAGGAAATGAGAAGTTATTGCATGGGGTTGGTTATATGGTAAAAAGAGAGAGAGAGCCATCAAAGCTGCATGATTTTATTAAAGAATTCAACGCCATTGAGCGTGTGAGAGATGGGTCGGTAGCTCACTCTTCAGACACCTGGTCAACCCGCTCTCTCCACATCTTTCTCTCTCCTCCACTCGTTGACTCTTATGTGGGGTTACACAGATGATGGAGGGTCACGTGGCTTTCTGCTGTTTTTGCTCACATAGAAGACAGCCACCTAAGAGATCATCTAAGTATTTCTTCAAGAATGGGCTTTGTATACTATTATAATAAAAAGGCACATTCTTATTAACAAAGGCTGCAGATCTAGCATTTGGAAATGACCAATATATACAGTAAAATTACACACACAATGAAGTTTCCTTGTTATAACAGCACCTCTAGCATTGTAACAAAACTTCAAAGCATTTTCTGCAAGTAAATCTTCCATCCCTATTGCCACATGGATAGTCTTTGAGCTAGCGGTTATCATGAAGAAAGCCCTTCGGAATTTTGCTGAAGATTCTTCTTCAGCTACGCTTTCAGTTTCAAACTCCCCAATTTGTTCTCTGAAAAAAGAAAGCCCAACATTTGAGCCACTTCAAATGGTGAAAACATAGAGCTCACATGTTTACTAACCGGATGGAGGAGGATCGACGTGCACGAAAAAACTAGCTGCGACTATCAGATAACAAAGGATAAGCATAAGTCCTTTGAAGTAATTTGAAGTTCCTTCCTGCAGAAAAACGATATTTTCATGGATGACGAATAAATTCAAGTCTTTGATTATTCAGATATGGGAAGCAAAAGAAGTATTTATATTCCAAGATCTGAATATTGGGTCTTCGAATACAAACCTGCAGCAAGAAAGCTACTACTATTACAGTTATAAAAAGCGTCGCCGTCTCGAAGAGTTTAAAGTTCAAGTCCATTGGTTGCCCCATAATCCACCCAGTTACCACACAGAAAGGAATCTACATTAATTTTTAAACAAGAGGACTTGAGAAATTCATATGTTGAGAAGGTAACAACTTCAAATACTTCATTCATTAGCTACATGACAAAAGGAACAAAAAACCAGTTGCACGACAGCGCGATGCAGATTCAAATTCAGAGAAACATCACAAGCCGTTTTTACTATGACAAAGTGACAGGAGAAGAATAAAAGTTGAATTTGTAGAGTACAGCATGTAGAAGAAATAAGTACTCCCAGGCATCAGGTTTAAGTGGATACAATCGCTTACCCCAAACATCGATATCTGGGTTGACGACCCAATGGCTACACCCAGAGAAATATCCTGCCAAGAAACTTGACATTGCATCAGTCCGTTTTTTCATTACAAAAAATTTGGATGGAGAATATGTCCTGAAGCTTACAAGCTTATCTTTCATAGCAAACATAATAGCGCTTGCATGCTCAGCAGCATTCCCCACTATCGGAAGTAGTATAACACTAATAAACGACACTGGGATTTCCAAAGATACAGATGCAACCTGTAAAAGAATCACTGAATAAGCCAAGCTTATTAACAAAAGTTGAAACTTTTGCTCGGACAACCAGACGGTGATCAAACAAAAGAATGTAGTACTTCGATCGCATCGACCAAGTATTCTGATAGCACAGAGATCCAGGCAGTCAAAATTGATAGCCAGATAACCGATTCCCACTTGGCGATCTCAGGAGCTTCATCTTCATCTGAGCTCTCTTCACTCTGAGTTTCTTCCTGAACTTGTAGCCCAATAGAATGTGAAGTAAATAAAAAATTGATGTAAAAAGGGGAAAGAAAAAAGATTGCACCGGTCAACATAATCGCATCCAATTCGATTCATGGTATCAGTCCTACCTCTTATTCTGGCCTGACATCCTTTAGAGCAAAGCAAAAACTACAAGGTCTAGATTTGGGAATTTTAATCAGGATTTCAAACTAAGGTATGTCTCTAAGACCATTGCACCCCGCTCTGGGATTTTTGTGACGTTTTTATAGTACGGAACAACTAGGAGAACTGGGGCACCCTACTGCCCGAGCTCCCATAAACCCCACAAGGTATAAATTTTAAGCAGAAGACATCACAAATTCAACAACATATCTTCCATGATGATGCAGAATATCAAAAGAATGAATGACAGAAACATAGTCGACCTCATAAATGGAAGAATAAAGATGCTTCTGACTTTTCAATTGGAAGAAAAGATAAGCAGCATAAGCCAGAAGCATAATGCAACTGCTGAATCTAGAGAGTGCCAATTCCGACTTCCCAAAATGGGCTTCACTGTGGGTGTACTGAAGAAGAGCAGGAAAAAGAAGGCCCATGACAGCCATTAACAACAATCCTGAGTTGACAACAGCAGTTGCCTGAATGGGATTTCAGTTTTAGCACAAATAGAAGTTTAAAAATTTATAGAAAAATAGAAAAGACATTCCTGTAATATGGTGAAACCTTTATACCTTGTTAAAACTCTGTTCCTTTTTATAGAAAACAATCCCACCACAGAAGAATGCACAACCAAGTACCAGCAACATGTTAGACAGTATTGAACCAAGTAATGAAAGCTGCACAACACGTATCATTTGACTTCTCAGTGCAAAAATTGATATGATCAGTTCCGTTGCATTGCCAAAAGTGGCATTTAATAGACCCCCAACTGCAGATTTAATCTTCATATCAGCAGAGAAAATTTAACAATAGAAGAATCATTATGACAAAATCCAAAAGAAATAGGATACACATGACACAGTTGTGGCTATGTAAGAATAGTAAATTAAAAAAAAAAAAAAGAAATTTGCCTATCCAAAATGTGAACAAGATTACCAATTTCTTAAATGGTCGAGAGGACGCCCAATTCCCTTATACCTCTAATTATTTTTGCATTGATGTGCATATGTGCACGTGCTTATGTTTTTCCTATCTAATGCACTTGAGCTTTCAAAACTATGATAATTTGTATAAAGTACATTATGACATCACCCTCCCTTCCTCTCCCCCTTCTCCCCTTCTCATGATTGTATTATTCAGTAGATTAGTGGCAACACATGAATCAGCACCTGGTGTTGTAATGCAAAAAGAACATCTTGCAGTCGCAGATATTTTACAACATCAAATACATACGAACATAGTAACAAATTACTTTATTGATGAACAAGCAACCATCACAAGTTACCCCCAATGTCAAAAAGATTAGTTATAAACTAATAAATATCCTATGAGCAGGTTTCTTAACTCCAGATATCAAAAGGAATTGAAAACTGAAGACGTGAAATTAAGATCGTGACTTTACCTGTAGGTCCAGTGTAAAAAGCCAGCTGCCTGTTTCCAAAGAAAAATTAACTTAGCTCTAAAATACCTTTTTAGATAGGGGAAACAACCCTCGTAGAAAATTAGCATTAAATGAGAGATCCAGAAGTCCTTACTCTGTGGCATAACCTAACCGCTCAGCCAACGGTATGATACCCAATAGACTCAGGAAGAAGACCCAACTCTGGAATCCACATAAAGACCTCAACAAACACGTAATCCATAACAGATATGAATGCATACCCAGCAGTGATGACTTTAACTTACATTATGACCAGCCAACTTATCCACAAGAATTGCTAGAGGCCCAAGAGGCATAAGGAAGTTGAGTTTATTTGAGAAGATTACAGTCTTCACGCTCTTGTAAGCGAAACTCTTCAATATTTTATTACCAACTTGAAAACTTCCACAAAGTGATTCATGTTCAACAATATTAATAGACTGCATCTTTGAAACCTCAGTTCCTTGACCACTTAAAAAGGTTCTCCTCCTCCAACCCTTCTACTCAATAACCATCTAGGTTATCATACAAAATGCAGCATACAAAAGGAAACGAGAGAAGGAGAGAGAGAGAACACGAATAATCCATACTTTTTGTGTTGAGATTAATGCAGATTTCAAGATTTCAAAATGTTAAAGCATTATTAATATAGCCTATTAGCCGGTTAATTTGAATATCCAATTCATATTGGTTCTGGGAGACTTAAAATAGATCCATGCACATATATCAGCCTCTGGAGAACCAAATTTGATTAAATTCAGAAATGTACAAAAAAATCCACCCCGTCACCTCGCCCACCCTGGCACAAAACGAAGTTCCTAACAACAACAAAAAGAGCTCCCCCATAAAAATCAGTAATCTTACCAATTCCAAGTCAAACACCAACACCTGAATCCACATGGGCTACAATCAGACGTTCAGAACCTAAACATCTAGTTCTCGACCCAAACAAAGAAAACAAATACGAAGCGCAGTTCGAGGCCGAAGAAAGTAACGGTTCATATGCGAATAGTTCTACTTCTAGCATACAGAATCCAGCTCGTCAATCAGACAGAAAGAAGAAGACAAAAAAATTATAGGTAAGGCGAAATTCGTTGTGTCTTACCGTAATTAGCAGATAAAGCAAAACAAAAGAGGTTGAAGAAACTTGAAGCCAAGTCGGGTGAGCGAAAATTTCGGGAAGACTCGACCTGAATTCGAAGAAACCAAAAGACAAGCTTCGGTTGTCGTCGATCGACTACCTCAACACCAACAGATAGAGGAGCAAATTTTTGTACGTTTTTGAGCGCAGAAATGCTATGGCGTTTAATGGAATTGGAAGGAGATTTATGATGATAGAGCCATATTCACTCACCAAAGGAGAGATGAAAATTGAACAACGAATTGCTTCGAAGTTTGAAGCCTTCGTCTTCTTCCGACGATTGTCCATGTGCTCTTCACGTCTGTCTTACGAAGTCAGTACTCACTGTCACACTTCATTTGAAATGACAAATATGATTAGTTTTTTAAAGTTTCATTTCAACTTTAAAATTAAAATTGTTAAGAAAAAATAAAACTCGAAAGAATTTTTTCATTAACAGGCGTAAATCAACATTAAAAATTAGAAATATATTTTACTTCATTTTTACAACTCAATTTCAATTGCAACGTGCAACATCAACCTAAACTTAACTCTATATAAATCTCGACCAAAAAATTTTATGTTCGAATTCTCATCTCCCATATTACACTTAAAAAGAACAAAAAAAAATTGTCATTACGATTCATTAATTTCAACTCAAAAGTGATATCGCTGACATCATTTATAACATTGTTCATACCATCAATATTTACAAACACCAGCCATGCAATTTTAGGTGAAAATGTTATAAATGATGTTAGGTATGCCTTATAATTTTTACATATTAGCTGTCATGTCAATTTTCATAATAAAACATTTTTCAAGAGTATTTTTTAGCATAATTTCAAAATTTAAGGGTTAAAATGAAAATTGTAAAAGTCTGGAGAACATAGTTGAGGTATACCTCAAAGTTGAATTGAGCTTAATTAATTTATAAAATTATCGGGACATAATTAATTTATTAAAATCATAAACTATTAGATAATTTTAAAAATTTTTAACTGGTTAAAGGTATATGTTCCTGATCAAGAAGTTATGGGTTCGAATCCCCTACTTTCTCACATGTTGTTTGAACTAAAAAAAACTTGTAAAATTTCTCCATAAAGATTTGTTAGAATCAAAATAAAATAAAAAAGAAATATATTTAAATTGTTGTAAAGTTCCGAAAATTAAATAGATATGGTTATCAAAGTTGTTTATGAGCTACATTTATAATTTAAATAAAGAAACAAGAAAAGTTCAATTTTTACCCTTATATTTGTTTCAATGAATTAATTTAACTTTAAACCTAATATTGGTGCAAACCAAATCTTACATTTTGAATAAGTACATGTTAAGTATAACTTTTTTAAAAAATGTTTTAAAATAAAACATTTATTATATAGGTATTTTTAGAAAAAAAAAAGTTAATTAAACATCTAATTTAAAAAAGATTAATTGTTTTTTTATATATTTTTACACATTTTTAAACTATTTTGATAATTAAAAATTTTAAAATATTTTTAATTGGTTAAAAGTATTTTTTAAAATTTTAACCAAATATTATTAATTTAAAAAAAAAAAATTTCTTATCACTAAACAATTTAAAAATCATACTAAACACACGTTAAGTGGGCAATTAATTGTTTCTATTTTTTTTTATAAAATAATGTGATGATGAGTTATGGTTTGTTCTTATGGTTGGATTTTATTTATTTATTTATTTGAGGATTGATTTTTTGGGATATGTGTTTTATGCTGTAATTAATTGAATTTGGATATTTTGTTAATGCTAAGTCTACGGGAACAGGACACATGGTCCTAGATTGGGGCGAATATTCCTATGTAAATCTAGTGTTAATGTATTTCAACCCCTTTGTATTTTCTCATTTTGTCAATTATAATAATATTGTTGTGCCGGGAATTTATGTTCAAGTAAGAAGCCCAAATTTTCAACAATTGGTGTAAGAAACTTTAGGTGGAAGCACTAACGCACTCCTCGAGATATGAATGAGGCCCTAGAGAGTAGTCGGCTCAACTCCACTTACTCTCATAACTTTAGTTTCTTTTTTTGAAACCTACATTTTACATTTACTAGGAGTCCCCTCTAGCTTGCATCATCCAATTTGATTTTGCATCATAGGTAAGGCAAAATGCTTTCTTTTAAGAATGTATCTAGTTTCATCTTTCATTCGTTAGTTAACCCACATTTTTCTAAAACAGATTGAAAGCTACAATAGTGGTTTCCTCAGTCACATTATCTTTCATTTAATTGGGGCTAATCTCCCTATCTCTTAAAGGTTGGTCAATAATAAATTTCCTTTACTAGAATCTCTTTTAGATCTGTCTTTGAAAATCTTGAAAATCCTAATATATTTGTGACTTTGGTTTCAAATAATATTGGAGTTTAAGTCAATGATGAGTACGAAAGAAGTTGTCAAGGCCTTATTTGATAATCATTTCTGTTTCTATTTTCTGTTTTGGGTTTTTGTTTTGAGAAAATAAAAAACCATATATGTTTGATAACTGATTTTTGTTTTCTATTTCTAAAAAACAAAAAATCTAACTTGTTTGATAATTGTTTTTGGTTTTCTGTTTTTAAAAAAGTTAGAGAGTTATGTTAGAGAGAAAAATATGTGGAGACATGAATAATAAACTTTTAAAGACATAAAAGTTAAATTTTTTAGAGAAAAAAGTCAGTGAGAGAAATTTTAAAGAGATAAAAAAATTAGAAAGAAAAATTAAGACGATAAATATTAGTTGGAGTTATTTACAAAACGTAGTTAAAGACAATAAAAAAAAAGGGAGTGAAATTTTGGACGAAAAAATTAAAGAAAAAAAGGAAAAATATAGATAAACAATAAAGTTGAGAGTAATATATATGAAGAGAGAAAAAGAGAAAAAGAATATTTGTATTTAGAAAAAATTTTAGGAAAAAAATTTTAGGTAGAAAAAAGTTAGAGAGAGATACTTGTTGTTGGATCGGTATGACACCTCCAGAGATTTAATTAAAATTACATAAACTTTTTTCTAAGTAGGCCAAATTTAATAAATTAATCCACTTTTTAAGAGAATTAATAAGAACTCCAATTAATTCTACAAGCAAAATTGATAAATAAATATGAAAAAATAAATCTTATCAATCTTAACAAATAATTTCAACAAAAAGATTTTAGAAGTAATTGCTACAAGTAATTATAAAAGAATAATTGTTCAAACTAAAGAGTAGCAATTAATGTCAAGAACAAATTAGAGCAATTAGCTTCATGCAATCAAATATAATAACGAATTAATTACAAAAATAAATAAGAGAGGAACAGAGAAATTGACACCGAAAATTTATAGTGGTTCGGTAAAAACTCGGTCTACTCCACTCCCCAAGCACCTCTTGGGTATTCTTCTAAAACTTTCTGACTCTTTCCACGGCTTAGAGTCGAACCGGTACAACGTTCTTTTTCTGGGAGCAAGAACAAACTCGATTCTTTCCACGGTTCAAGATCAAACTGTTACAACGCTTTTTTTTTCCTTTTTTTAAGGGTTCAAGCGCAACCCTTATAAGATTTGAAATTTGAAGAACAATCTCACGAACTCTCCAAAAGAGTAGATTTATAAATCTAAACTCACAAATATTTTGTAAGAAAATTCTTGCAAAGAAAAAGCCCTTAAATGGCTAAAAAGAATAAAAATTACAATCTCAAAATTGCCAAAAAATTATCAAAGAAACTCTCAAAATGTTGTAGAATTTTTGTTGATTTTTCTCCAATTTTTATAATTTTTACTATTTTTTCCGAGCTTTAAATAGAGGATGAAGAAATAATATAGTCGTTAGCCACGTGTCACCTTCTGATTGGTTGAAATAAAAGATATTAAAATATAATAATATTATATTAAAAAGTATCCCAACGGCCAAAAGATGGGAGTAGATTGAAAGTTGTCACATGTCGCCCTCTGACAGCAATAAGAATATATTAAAAAATATTAATATAATATTTAATTTAAAAATATAATAATAATAATAATATAATATTAAATTTGAATAATATATTCAAATTAATCCATTATTTTGAATTGAGCTACGCGTCGACTTATGGTTTGTCTGCATCAGTCTCCAAGTTGCCATGTGTCAAAATCGAATTGGTTCGCGTTGCTGAATCTGCCGCCACGTCATCTGAGTCGGGTATTTTCTGTCAAATTTGTTTCTGTCATAACGTCTTCGTTTGAACTCCGATTTGGATGATTCAAGATGCATTTGAATAATTGTTTCGAGCTCTACACAATGAACTATTCAAAACACTAAAACTATTAATAAATAAAATTAATTTTGTTATCATCAAAACATTAATTAATTAATTTGAAAATAAGGTCCAAAAAGCCAACATTTGTTAGATAATAAAAAGAAAAGATAAAAAATTGAGGGAGTAATTTTAAATATAGATATGTTAGAGAGAAAGATAAATTTAGACAGAAAAATTTAGGAAAAATATTAAATGGTAGTGAGAGAAAAGTTGGCATATATTTGAAGAGAAATAGAAATGAAACTAGAGCTTATTTGAGATTGTTGTAGCTTTTAAAATAATTGTTGGAAATATGCTTTCAAAAAAATAAACTTTAATATGAAGTAAACTAGTGTTTGGTAAATTTTAATTTTAAATCTAAGAAAGTAGGTTATAGTATTTTGTAAATTAATTTTAAATTATTATGATTTGATATAATGACTAAAATAGATATATTATTTCAATTATTATTTTTATTTATATTTAATATCTAAATTTATTCTAAGATAATTATTTAAAAATTTATATGATTTAAGTTATAAATTATTTGATGAAAGATTTTAAAAAATAATTCTTATGAAAAATTGAATCCATCAAAATCTCATTCCAAATTTAAATACAAAATGATATTATAAAGAAATATCTAATGGAAACTTGAAATAAATGGGAAGAGATGCAGATTCTTAGAAAAACTAATTCTAATAGCACCTATCTACTTGATTATGTAGGTAAGAGTACACTCAAAAGTAATTTTATTTAAATTATGGAATAATCAATTTTACCAAACACTAAAAACGATTAAAATTATCCAAATTGCTTTTGACCTCAGAAAAAGCAATCCCAAATGCACCCTTATACTAAGATGAAAGTGTTAGAGAGAGAAAAAAAGTTTCTATAGAGAGAAATCTAGAGAGAATAGAAAAAAATTTTAGAGAGAGAAATTTGGTGGAGAGATATGTCAAAAAGAAAAGGAAAGTAAGCTTTAGAAGGCAAAATAAACTTTTGAAAAACTTGTTTTTTTGTTTTTGAAACTTCTTTATAATTTTAAAAACATTTTTTAAAAACAGAAAACTAAAAACTGAATTAGTTAACAATAACTATGTTTTTTGAAAAAATAAATAATAAAAAACAAAAAAATCGAAAAAAAAAATGATTACCAAACGGTCTAAAATCTTTTAGTCAATGGTGAGTTTGGGATGATTAAAGAAGGGAGTGAAACCCAGATGTTCGTTGGAGTGAGAGTTTATGGGCGAAATGCCTTTTCATTTGGAAGGACAACTTGGATCACTAGATGACCTTGTATTGAGATGGTATGTAACTATTTCTAACAAGTGTTTCTAAATTAGTCAAATTGGTATGTGAAGACTTAGAAGCAGCCAAGTCATATTATTAGAAGTTGCAGATATAATGTGAGGTAAAGATCGATTGTTTAGTCTCTCTTGTTATGCGAGTTGGTCGCTGTTAGAAGTTGAACAAAATTATCTTCAATTTACCCACGGTTAAAAGAAGGTTTTCTACTCACTTATTTGTTCATATAAAAGGGAGAGTTCAAAGAAAATAAACTCACTTTTCATTGTTTGTATTCACTCACTCACAGTACTTGGAAGAGATTCTTCTTCTCTGAAAAACTTGTAATCATCTTGTGATTGAATAATAGAAGCTTGGCTGGTCTTTCACAGTGGATGTAGGTAATTATTGCCGAACCACTTTAATCACTGTGTACTTCTTCTCATTTTCAATTGTCTTCTTGATTGCTTCTTGGGAGTAAATTGTTGAGAGTATTCTTGCATGTCTTCGTTCCTACAAGAAGAGAGTAAAGTTAACATTCTGTTTTAGCACTTTACAATTCTTTTATATTGACAAGTGTTATGTGAATAGAGAAGGCAGCATAGTTGTTTTTAACAAATTGGTATCAGAGCTAAACGAAGGGACCTGAGATATGGCAACTGCAAGATACGAAATTGATAAGTTCAATGGCAATGGTGATTTTGGTTTATGGTCGAAAAAGATAAGAGCAATCCTTATGCAACAGAAGGCACTGAAGGCAATTGAGGATCCAAAGACTCTTGCACCAAGACTTACGGATGAAAAGAAACAAAATATGGAAGATGCAGCGTTCAGTACACTAATCTTGAATGTCTCAGACAATGTTTTGAGACAAATTATGGATGAAACTACTGCCTATGGAATTTGAGAAAAATTGAAATCACTTTATGTGAAAAAGAGACATGCCTAATAAGATTTTCTTGAGGGAAAAACTTTTCACCTACAAGATGAATTCTTCAAAGTCTCTTGATGATAATCTTGATGAATTCAAGAAGTTGACAAATGAATTTGCCCAGTCAAGAGATAGATTGGGGACAGAAAGTGAAGCTACAATCTTGATAAACTCCCTACCAGAAGCATATAAAGATGTGAAAGCAACCATCAAGTATGGAAGAGATTCAATTACAATTGAGTTAGTGATTTCAGCAATAAGGTGCAAAGAACTTAAAATCAAATCAGAAATAAAGAACACTGGAAATTCAGAATCTTTGTTCTCAAAAGGCAAGAATCAATCAAAGAAGAGTAGATTTACGAAGCCCCACAAAAATTTCAAGAATAAACCAGCATTAAAGTGTTTTTTATGCCACAAAGAAGGGCACTTCAAAAAGAATTGCCCAAAAAGAAAATCTTGGAAGAATAAGGGCAAGACCAAAGAAAATGATAAAGTAGATGTATCTATTGGTGAGGAGGCCTTTGATTATTCAGAGGTGTTAGCTGCTACTGAAAATAATGCCATTGAACAAAAATCTGAGGATAAGAAAGACTGGGTTTTAGACTCAGGTTGCACCTACCACCTGACCTCTTCAAAGTCATGGTTTGTTGAGTACAAATCATGGGAAGGGGGATCAATGTTCATGGGAAATAATCACAGCTGCAAAGTTGTGGGTATGAGGTCAGTTCTTCTAACTTTACCAGACAATAGAGAGATCTTGCTGAAACAAGTGAGGCATGTGCCTGAATTAAGGAGAAACTTGATCTCCTTAGGTATGTTGGATGACCAAGGTTGTTCTTACATGGAAGATCAGGGAAGTTACAGACAAGGAATTAAATTTCGCCGATATATCGTCGATATATCGGATATCGAACACCTTCGATATGGAAATGGGGGTGAATATCTTTTTTCCCAAAATATCATCGATATATCGAAATATCGGCGATATATCACCGATTTTCGATATATCAACGATATATCGATTTTTTAATACCAAAAACGTGCGTTGGCGCAGCGGTTGTCATCAAGATTGACTGTGCTTGGTGGTGAATTGCAGTGTGTGAGTTCGAATCCTAGCAGTGAACATTACCCACTATTTTCTTTGATGTATCAATTCACAACTTACATTTTCAATAATTCTCAAATTTTCAAATTGTAAAAATATAATTAAAATTTTGTTATCTCTACTTAAAAGTTTTCTAAATTCTACCACACTATCACAACACTTTCATTTTTAACTTTCAAATTTCTTATCTTCTCTTTCAACTTTTA
>JAOANK020000063.1:222712-246579 GCA_026257165.2 Telfairia occidentalis | reverse complement strand
TCTACTCTTGTGAGAGTTTTTCATTTTGTGGGCTTCAAATTTCATTACTTTAAATTGGGTTTTTGTAATAAGGTGTGGAAGCACTTTGGGATTGTGAGAGTGGTTTAATCCTGAACCCGAAAAAAGATTTGTAGTGGTTTGATCTTGAACCCAGAAAAAAGATCGGTATAGGTTGGATTCTGAACCTGCAAAAGGATCGGTAGGGGGTTTACTCTTGCACAGGTAAAAAGAGTGATCGAACGGTTTGGTTCTCACCCGTAAGAGAGTTGTTGCAGTAAAATACCCAAGAAGAGAAGTCTTGGGGAGTGAAGTAGGAATTTTCGAACCACTATAAAACTTCTGGTATCATTCTTCTCCCTATACTTTTTAAATTTCCGCTGTTGAATTACTTTGTTGATTATAACGCATGCTTAGCTAAATCGTTTTATATTTCTAATTAATTTTATGGTATTTATTAGATTAATTTTAATTATATTATTTATGTCTAAGTTGATCGAAAAAATTTTAATTTTTTTAAGTAACCCTATTCACCCTCTCTAGTGTTACCATACGATTCTAAATGGAGATATTTGGGATGTTGTCCTTCTTAACAACTGGTACTAGAGCCATGGTTGAAACCTAGCTGTATTGAAAAATCTCAAACAAATTTAGTGGAGTCTCATAACCATTACGACATTGTGGTGGAGCTATTTTTTGCTCTAATGAAGAGTTCGTTATTTGAGGGGAAGAGGTTATGATGGTGAGCAGAAGCCATCATAGTTCCCACAATGTGATGTGTTCGGATGAATGGTTCTTTGAATGAAGGCTCAAGTAGGTACTCAAGATGAGTACTAAGGTGGGTGTCAAGTGGTATCTTGTTTGAGGGGAGGTTTGTTAGGAGTGCAAACACTGTCTCACATTGGCTAGGAAATTGAGATATCCATGGTATATAAGTGAGGACTACTATCTTCATTTGTATGAGGTCTTTTGAGCTGAAACCAAAAGCAAAACTATGAGGGTTTATGTCCAAAGTGGATAATATCATATTATTGTGGAGATATTTATGACAACATATATAATTTATATAACATTTTAGTCTTTATTAATTTAGTATTTTATTTTTATGTCAATTTAGTTTATACTAATTTTATTTATTGTTTTGTAAAATAAATTAACTTATATTAATTTGAGATTTTTTTTTTGTATGAAGTATTATTGAATATTAATAATAATTTAAGTTTGAATTTGTTTTTTTCCAAATGACTATTGATATAATCAATTTAGTGAATATATTTATCACAATATCAAATTTTTAAAATAAAAAAGATATCGTAATTGTTTGTAATTGATTTTGTTTTGTGTGTTTTGAAATGTGTGCTTAATACTAATTTTAAGAGAAAATACAAATAAATGACTAAAAAAGTAATTTTGAAGAGATGTACAAGAGAGAAAGCTCACCTATAACAAAAAATATGAAATAACTATTGGAAAGATAAATAAAATAAATATTCCACTTCAAATTTCAATAGAAAAGTAAATTGAGAGATATTATTCATTTTAACTAAAGTTTATTTTATATTTAAATGTAAAATATAAGTATATTTAATTGTCAATTATTGTCCCAGTGGATGAATACAATAATTTATTTTTAAATATCATATAAAAACTGTGAAATAAAAATTTGATGAAAGAAAAAATATATATTTAAAAAAATAAAGGGTAAAATTGTCACTAGAGAACACCTTCGATATAGGAATCTTAAAAGCCCATATTTTAAAAGAGCATCTGAAATAGGACAAATGCACCTCGTATAAGCATCTTAGGATACCCGGTATCCTAAATTACTCCAAAACAAACGAGGTAATCCAAATGCCCATCCAATGGGAATCTCGAATTTCCAACAAACAAATGGCCCCTAAAGGAGATCACCTTCCCTACATGAAGAGGAAGAAATGGATGACGACAGTGAGGTAAGAAATCAAGAGTTTAGTTTTGATCCTTCTGCTAACCAAGCTTATGATCATTATGTAGGTCATCCGAGTTGTAGAGGAAGAGCTATTAGACCATACTGACATGGAGAAAGAGAGAGGCACCTCCATGAAAGGCCACAAGCACAAAATTTCTTAGGGAGCATTAAACTCAAAATACAAAAATTCTTTGGTAAGTCCACTCTCGAGAAGTTTGAAGGTTGAAGAAGGAGATTGAGTTAGTTTTCTCATGCCACCACTATACCAACAGCAAAAGGGTAATCTTTGCGGCTATTCATTTGAATGATTATGCTATAAATTACTAGGACGAAGTGATGTTTCATATGAGAAGACACAATTTAGGACCACTTACCTCATGGATGGAGCTAAAGAAGCTCATGAAGGTTTTGTACCACCTCACTTCAATAGAAAGAGTCAAACTTAAATAAGATAGTCCAAGGATCCAAAAGTATAGAAGACTATTACAAAGAGATGAACATGTTCATAATAAAACTCAACATCATAGAAGCAGAGAAAATTACCATGACTTATTTCTTTGATGGTTTCAACCCCGAGATTGCCAACAAGGAGGACATGCACCCTTACTATGACATGGAGGAGCTTCTACATCTTGTTATCAAGGTTGAGGTTCGCAAACAAAGAAATATCAAGAGGTATGTAAAATTCAATCCTAAGTTTCATTATACTTTTAAACAAGGATACGCCATTAGTGTCTAAGCCTAGGGATAAAATTGGAGTAGAAAAGACTAAGGAAAAGGAAGAATCATCCACTAGTTTTAAACCCAAAATTGAGAGCACCTCAACTAGAAATAAGGACATAAAATGTTGGAAGTGTCAATGTATAAGACCTGATTCTAAAAGATATGGAGAACTAGTTTCAGATAATGAAAGGGAAAAAGAAGAGTTTATTGAATCTAGTCAAAGTAATAGTGAACTAGAGGTAGAGAGGAGTTAAAAGAACAAAAATCCTTAGCTCTAGTGGTTATTAAGAAGATTTTAAGCATACAACCTAAAGAAGATATCCAATAGAGGCCCAGAGAGAAAATTTGTTATATACTAGATGTTTAGTGCAAACCACACCTTGTAGTGTTGTTATTGATAGTGGTAGTTGCACCAATGTTGGTAGCACTAGTATAGTGGATAGATTGAGCTTAAAAACTACAACCCACCCACAGTCTTATAGACTACAATGGTTGAATGATAGTGAGGAGGTCAAAGTCCGAAAGTAAGCTTTAGTTTCCTTTACCATAGGGAGGTACAAAGATGAAGTCATATGTGATGTTGCCATAAGGCAAGTCGAAGACATATTGCTTGAAAAATTTTAACAATTTGATAAAAAGGTCTCTTATGATGTTTATCTCAATCAATACTTTTTTGTGCATAATGGGAGAAAAGTCACTTTGTTACCACTTTCCCGTAACGTAAAGACCAACAAAAGTTAGAGAAAAGCCATGAAGAGTCCAAGAAAGGTGTGAATAGAATAGAGGGTAAAGGTGTAAGGAGACTAAGCAAGGTTTTAAAAATCGCCGATTTTCGTCGATATATCGAATATCGGACAGGTTCAATATTGAAATGGGGGGTTTTACCCCAAAATCGGCGATATATCGCCGATATTCCGATATATCATGACATATTGAACAAGTGTTTCAAGCTGAGGTGTTGGCGTAGTGGTAAGATTGGTCGTTTCTTAACTTTCCTTGCTTGTGCGCGAGTTTGAGACTTTGAGGTTGCATAAATATTATTATTTATTTATTTCATTTTTATTTTTTTGTTTTATCATTTACCTCCTTTTTTTTTCTGTATTTTCAAATTTTGAAAATGAAAAAAAAAATGATTGATTTGATGTATCACTTAACAACTTACATTTTCAATACATTTCAATTTTCAATTTTTAAAAATATAATTAAAAAATTTATATCTCTACTTAAAACTTCTATAAATGTTATCATTACTATTTTCACTCTCAATCATTTTATTCTCAATTATATTTTTTTTTACCTTTAAAAAAAGAACTAAATATTCATGATTAATGTTCTTGTTCCACCTTATACTAATATAATTTTTCTTAACTTCTAAACTTAAATTTTATTGTCTATGTAATATTTCTAATTCTCCAAATAGAATTTTATTCTCCGTTCTGTTATTATTATTATTATTTTTCACCTTTTTTAAATTATTTAATTTATCTTTAGTTCTTGAATTTTGATGTTTTAAATTATTATTGAATTAAACAATGAATTGCAATTAAATAGTTAGTTCTTTAATTAAGTTATTATAACATCTAATTGAATATTATTTCTTTTTCATCTATTTTTTCAGTTTCTCAATCTAACTTCTAATGTAGTATATGTTTTGTTTCAAAAAAAAAATGTAGTATATGTTTTATATTAATTGTGTTATTCATATATTCATATTTAATAATTTAGTTTTTTAATTATTGAAAAAGACAAGAAATTATGATTAAATGAAATGTTATTAATGTTGTTATATTATTTAATTTATCTTTGAACTTTAACCAATATTTAGTTATTGAATTTAGTTATTTTAATTTATTAAGTATCATTTATTATAACTTTAATTATTGAATTTTGTTCATGTGTTTATTTTCCGTATTCAATATTATTTATTATTGTATTGATGCTTATATTTGGCTTCTAATTATTGGTATATATGCTTAGAGGTAGTGATTTATAACTTAAATAAGCTTATTTTAAAGTTTCACAAAAAAAAATCACAATATTTTTATAAATTTCCGTGATATCCGTGATCTTTACCGAAATATTCGTTGATATTTAAATCTTCGTCAATATATCCTTAAATTCGAGTTACCGATATCGATATTTTATTCCTTGAAACTAAGTATTTGATCTTGCTTAAAAGACCCTAACTTTACAACATTCAATATAATCTCTATGCTCGATCTTTTGTTTCTTAGTGTTGTTTTGATAAGGAAATGAAAGAGACAAGAAGAAGGACCAAGGTCCCTTGAATAAAGCTTTAAAAGACAAAGAGAAGACAAACAAGATGATGAAGTGATTGGAGCCAAATATGGAGGACAATGATGAGCCAAAAGAAGAAATTGGCTCAACCTACTAAAATAGAGAAAGAAAAGGAGACTTGAAAATCACCTACCACTAGGAAGGATTAGGAGAAATTTTCGTTTGCACTTTTTTCTTCTTAGGTAAATTCAAAGTTAGCTTAGTTGTTAGACTTTCTAACATGGCTCATTTTTTTTATAGGTAATAATAGAGCCTTAAGAGTCCTTGAATTACACCAAGTCTCTAGAACAGGAGATGGTGTGATCATAGAGCCTTAAGAGTCCTTGAACTACACCAAGTCTCTAGAGCACAAGTAAGGATGCTTGTCGGTATTCTGAAGAAACACAAACAACGTGGAAATTCAAGGGAACCAGCCACTTCGTTAGCGCTTTGATGTCGTGGTACAGTAGCTTGACGCTAGTCCCTCAACCACAAGGCCAACATGCCACATAGCACCCACGCCAAACACGTCAGCCTGCATCTGTATGCACGCCCCTACCCTCGCATGGTGCACATGCCTAGCACCTCCTCTCCATTCAGCTGCCACGCATTAAGCATCTCAGGCACGCCAAAGCCGCACCCTAACCTCATGAAGTGCCTTTCTGCGCTTGCTCACCAGACACCTCTGTGCGAGTCATTTGTCTGTAGCCCTACATGCCCACCCTTATGCCCGTTTATGCCCCCACACACCCCCACAGCGTGCCTACACCTAGAAATCTTGCGTGTGCTCCTACTTTGTGCTCGCCTCGCCCACCTACGCACACAAGAACCACTTAGCACCTAGCTGCATGCCCACATGTAGTTTGTTGCACCAAATCCAAACAGTTTAGGAATGCTTTTCCTCATTTGTTTTCCAATCATTTTAGAAATTGTTCTAGAAACTTTAGGATTTTATTTTCTATTTTTTTAGAAAATTAAGTCCTTTAGATATTATTTTAATTTTTAGAAAATGAGTCTTTTTTTAAAAAAAAATGTTTTGGAATTTTATTTTATTTACAAGCTTTTGAGGAAAGGGTTTCCTTTATTTTTTATTTAGCGTTTTAGGCAAACTTATTCCTATTTTCAAAAAGGTTTGGCTTCTATAATGTGTAATCGATAGAATGAATTTGAATGAAATTTTAGTCTTTTGAGTGCCAAAATAATTCTTAATTTCACTCAAGCAATTGAACCTCTCCTCTTCCCATGAAGCTTCTCTCGTGAGTAGCTTAGAGAAATAAATAAACCATTCAAGTTTGATTGGTCATCAAACTTGTGAAGTGTTTCTTCCTTAAAATGAAAAGGATTGTGAATAGTATAATTGCACACAAGTCTCTTATTCCTTGGCTTGACCAACTTCAAAGGGCATTTCTATCCTTTTCCTTTTTCCTTTAGATTTGTTTTAAGTAACTTTGGATTTTGTACCTTTAATTTTTCTTGGGGTTCGTATAACCAAGAAGTTCCTCGTATCAAGCCTCACTAAGGTTCTTTGGAAGTTATCACTTGGGTTGAACTTTGGTATTCAATTGGTCATGGAGACTTGCCTAACAAACTGCAAACAAGGGTCGTGCTTGCATCATTGTTCAATAGTTGATCTTTAATCAACTTTTTTCATATTTAATTTTAGTTCATTTATCTTGTGGCTACGGTTAAGAAATTTTTGCAAGCTACTCACAAACTTTTGTTAAAGAATCGATGGAAGGAAGACTAAATAAAGAAAATGAGATAACAGAGGAAGAAGACTTTGAACAAAAAGAAAACAAGAATATGAAAACGTAAGTTTATCCTTAAAAGAGGAAATTAAATTAGTGAAAAGAGTAAAAATGAGACATTGGATATGTTGACTTCAATTATGAAATCCCAAATGAACCCTACCAAAAGTTGAAATGAAAAAACAATCCCAAAAATCTCTTCAACAAAATATATATCCACATTCATTTATATACTTATATTTTTCTGCCACAAATTAATACTTTTGATTACTTAATTTCATCACGTCATCGCAGTTGACTAAAGAGACCAATTTTGACAAAATAACTCCAAATACAATATGTTCATTTTCTCAAGTTCTTAAGTCGATGTACTCTTGTCGATAGAAAATTGAATTGGACCTGGTCGATAACAGAACAGTATCGACTACAGTTAAAATAGGATAACAAAATAGTTCAAATAATAAAGGCTGGTTATATTAGAGAGAAAAAGTATAAAATACTGGTTTTTTAAAAATTTTAAAATTTGGACAAAAAAATTAGAAGTTGGGGACGTGGAGCTCTTCTATTTTTGACCTCCCAGCCACCCTACAGGAGAATTCTCCTGGTGCTGAAAAAGCACTTGCTTGCTTTCCCAGCACTTAAAAAAACCAAATAAAGGGTCAAAACTACAAAATCTTCCTTTCCCACAAAGGCTGTTCACAACTTTTTGGGGAATCAGAAAAAGAAAAAGGTTCAACAGGTTTTCATCCGGCAGATCTCTTGCACAACGACAACAAAATTACCGAAAAGAAAAGGAAAAGAAAAGAAAAGAAAAGAAATAAGAGCGTGACTACGCTACGCCTATTTCACAGATTCGACAATAACCCATCTACATGGTTTCAGTGCCTTTTACAGAAATAAACATGAAAGAGGAGATGTGTATCTATGCTCCATGCTCTATATCTGCACATTAGGGTGTTGAAAAGCCAGAACAAAATTACATGCGAAGAAGGGAAGAATCATTTACAAGTTACCAGCATGGAGTTGATAACATGCATGATAACACGAATGCCAGAGAGCTCGACAGGAGAGATTGTTGGCAAGCTCCGTTGATGGTTCAAAATCTGATACACCTGTTCAAAGATGGGTCGTATGTGCATCGCTATAATCGGGTCGGATGGATTTATGGCAGCAGCCACATCAGTCATCCATGCAATTTTCCGAGATCTATCCTTGTTGATATCACAAGCTAGTTGTTGCAAAAGGGACAGCAGTACTCCTTGATTCAAAGCAAGGGAATTTGACAGAATGGCCCTAAGATCAACCTGCCAAACAATAGGAGAACAACATCATATCCCTACCAAGTTTAGCTGTTAAAATGCTGAATCGGTAATTACCATCCACGGATGTCACTCATGGTATGATGATCGAAAATTAGTGAAGAAACAGAAGCAGATATAGCAGTTCTAATTTTTAAGATTTGGCTTTGAGCATAATATGTTCATATAACCATGAGCATGTCTGACAACGCAAAAGGATGGTACCACAACATGTAATTTTTTTGTGGGAAAAAAATATATACATATTTACAGTATGCTACCAATCTGAGAACACCAAAAAGTTCTAGACGGAAATTAATTTATGAAGTTGTGCCATTAACATAGCCAACTATTCAGCTTAAAGCTTTTATTTCCCTCCAACCCTGCTTCGGAGTGAAGTATAATATAAACCCAAAATTACTAAGCTGCCACTCAAAGCAGCATATCATATACTGAACATGTGGATGTTGCCATACTTGATTAAATATGAGAATTAATAAGGAACACCACTAACTAAGGGATAGCTAGAAAAAGGGCCCATCCTTAAGAAAGAAAAACACAAAAAATATTGGAAAATAAACAAAAATAAACAAAAATAAATTCTCACAACCACAAAGAGTGACATGTGCATGAAACTAAAACATAAGCATGCAAACATCAGTCACTCAAAACATTACCTGAGAACATAGCCAAGATACAATGGCCACATCACTTCTATGTAAAGCAGTGGTAAAAGCTTCGTCATATTTCCTTTCAGATAGCAATCTCGACAGTTCTTTTGTTGGATCCTGAGGAACCTCAACCTAGTGCATTTATTGAGAATACATAAGATCAGGCCAGTCGGGGCACATACAAGAAGGAAGAAAAGGGGAAAAAGTAACCTTCTCGTGGAGAGAACCCAATGGTCCATTGCTTAGTTGGGTAACCAATGGATTTATTGAGCTAGCATTTGCTCCTGCAGTTGCAAGGGCTATCAGTTTTCTTTGGCCTTCAGCCAATTCTCCACTCAAGGACTGTGTCATTGTTGATGCTGAAGTTATAGCATCCTGGATTCCATACTTAAACCAATTAGCAGTTGGAAAAAGCGGCTAACAAACAATGAATTAATAAAATTACCAGATGCTAAGGTGATTATAGAAGGTGTGACATCATACTAATCAAATACCATCACCTTCAACGTTCCAATGGACCTAATGATTTAACTTAGCTTGAACCAGATACAAGAAAATCCAAAGAACCTAATATAAATCCACCCTCCAGATATGCAAGAAAATCTAAAATCAATGCGTGGCCTCATCTAACATAAATTCCAAAATAATACGTTTATGTTCAACATGACCTACAAAATAGCCTTTATCAATGAATCATATAGCTAGAGCAGATCCTTTTGCAAGCAAAGAAGATGCACATTTAAGGCAAAACATGAACTTCGGAAATTTACTCTTAACCTAAGAAGCACGAACACTCTATTTTAGGCCGAGTGTTCGTGTCGGCCACGTCTGAACACGTGTCTGACACGCCAAAATACGTGTCTGATATTTAAAAAAAAATTCTATATTTGGACACGGCTCTGAAGAATTTTTCCTTAGAATTTTTCCTTTTTTTATATAAGAGAAGAAAATTTAAAACCTAGCTCATGTAAATCAAACTTAAAAAGTAGAAGAATAAATAGAGATTCACTTACATACTCTAAAAGAACTTAAAAGATAGAGTAGGTAAGAGAATCTCTATTTATTTTTCTACTTTTTTAAGTTCTCAATATTGATCATTTCTAAATTATTAGATAATGGGATCTTCAAGCCATAACCAACTAAATCCTTCTACATTTTTAAATTCTTCAAATATCGTTAATTAACTTAACTTTCTATGTTTTTACTGAAGTATAATTTAGCTAAAATACAAATGTATATATATAATGAAATATTAAATATGTCAATATATACAAATATATTCTATAAAAAATTGTGTCCGCAACGTGTCTGTGTCCTACTTTTTTAGAAATTGACATATCACTGTGTCCGTGTCGTGTCATGTTCATGTTCCGTGTTTGTGTCCGCGCTTCTTAGCTCTTAACAATCCACACATCCTTCCAAAACTAAATATCAATTAATTTACAGAAAAAACCATAAAAAGAAGAGAACCATTTCACATACACTCCAAAGTTTAGAGCCTCATGTCATAACTTAATCACCACATTCTTAAGAAAGCTGTAAGAGGGAAGATAATCTTCACCATAAAAAACACAGAATTATAACTGGGAGTAAATCAAAATTCTATCAAGAGTTTCACCACAGCAATTGTACCCTCAAAGCAAGTGCCAATGGAGAATGTGAAGAGTCGAAGTGTTGCTGAGCTGCAGCTGAATGTTCAACCAGTCCTTTCTGAAAGGTAGAATCTACTTGCTCAAACATGGTTTTGCACGACATTTCGAAGGCAGGAATTACTGAAGCTTCAAAACTAGACTTTAATGCATCCTGCATAAGAAGATAACTGTTCTAACCAAAAATCTTAACATCCAAGAGCTGCAAATAAATCTTATCAATGAATTCAAATAGATGCAGATTTAACTAAATAAACAATGATGTGTTGAAAATCAAATAAACCTGCAGAGCTTGCTTGCCAGAGGTTTGAAACTGCGCTTGGATTTGCCTAGCAACGGTAGCTTCAAGTTTTGAGTTCACAGATTTCTCAAGTTGATTCACTGCCTTATCACCTACTCCTCTCTACATCACATAAGGCATGAATAAGGTCCCATTATGAAAACGACGAGAAGAAGAGTCAGTATGCTAACGAATTCAAACCTGGAAAGAATCCGTGATGGCAGACGAAATTGTTTTCTCAATAACTGGTGTTATTGTGCGAACCACAGCAGGTCCAATGGCAGCCATTTCCTTCTTCAGAGCTTTCTCTAAAAAGACAGGCAAGTCCTTGTTCACAAAGTTCGCAACTAGACTACCTATCTTTTGGGTAGTATCTCGCAACAATTTCTCATTTTTTGCACTTTCTTCCTGAATCCGAGCCCATAATGCATCATTATTTGCTTTCAAGGCCTTCTCCATGCTCCGTCCAAGAGCTGCCTCCAGCCTTTTACCTTCTTTGGTCACTGGAACTGCAAGTGTCATCTGCATCTGCTTTTGCATTTCTTTCTGAGTGCTCATTATCTACATAAAATTATTTCAAATAATTAATAGAATTAAATTAGACAGGCGAAGGGCCAAGCATAGTTTTCAACAACTCAAGCAACCCTCTCAAATTGTGACAAAATGCCCATAAAGGAATTGTTCCCTCAGCAGGGATCATGAAATTTCTAAAATTAAGTCACTAGTAGAATTAAACATCTTCCTTTCTAGAGATGAATGAAAAAAGGATCTTGACAAATCTGTGCTAAAAAATCTACTAGCAGGAACCTGATTCAACGTATCTTGGATGGCCAGAAAAGAAGAAAAAGCAGCTTCTGGTGGGGGACGGCTTGAACTACCACAAGGCTCAGTGGAAGATTCATTAGAATTGAAAGCACTTGGAGATGGGGAAACCAAGCCTGAGGCTTGAGAATTTTTCCCCTTGCTCTTTTTTCCCTTTGCACTAGGTGTTGGAATTTGCGGAGTTGTTGATATAGATAATTCAGAAACCTTTTCAGACACATCTTTGGTCGATGTTCTATCTCCCTCACCAGCTTGGGAATCTACCTCTGTGTCCATTATATTAGCATCAACTTGTGGGGCTTCCTCAATGACATAAGTTTCAGATGGTAGTGCACAACACTCTCGGGCCACTTCCATCCCAAGATCTGAAGCTTGCGAGCAGAAGAATTTTTCTTTGTTCTCCAAAGAGAGGTTTTGAGGCTCACCCCTACTACCATATTCACTATTTTGAGGAGATTTCATTTCACCTACCTCTTTAACCTCTAGCTCCGTATCTTCAACATCATTGTTAACAACTACGTCCTGGATATTTGTCTCTCCCTCACTCTTAACTTCAATGACATTAGTGGTTTCAGAGGAAGAAACAGCCCTCAGTATCTCAGAGGGGGTAATCAGGTGAGTCGGATGCTTAAACACAATAGGAGGATTATGGATATTAGACAGATCTTCCCTTGCAATTTTCTCCTCGCTATTTCTGGACTCGTCATCCAAGGAAGACACTTCAGACAAATTTGTGTGTATGGCATCCATTTGTCGGTTGACTGAATAGTCATTACCACGTCGGTCACCAGCATGATCACTAACTGCAGTAATAGGCTCAAAGCCACCCACTGGACTTCTAAAACCAGACAGATTTCCAGACAAGCGTGGGCTCAAAGGAAGAGGAGGTGATGCAGCAGAGACAATGTCTGTGTTACTAGCTACAGTTGACACTGTAGCAGGTTTAGATTCTGTATTTGCAATGGATGCTACATCTTGAGAAGTGGTGCTTGTAGGATATCTTTCTGCACTAGCACTTTCAGAGCCATTGACTAGCACTGATGCCCTGGGTGAACTAGTGAAAGGTGTCTCAGTTGGTTTACTCCCAGAAGGAAACAATGCAGCCAGTCCTTCAACGCCAGCAGAATCCTGTGAAACATTAGAATCTGCCTTTTCTAACCCCACGCTGTCCAATGGTGGGGGTAAGCACTGAGATAAGTCTAAAGCATACTGCTGTATAGCTTGTGTTTGTACACAATAAACCTGGACAACATGTGTTAGACGGTCTAATATTTCACTTGTTCCAGTAAAACTTAAAATGGGCATCGTGACAGTGAACTCGGCAATGTAATCCATCCGTGTCGTGGCTGGATTAAGACCATAATCCAAGTGTATTGCATATATAGCATTCTTCTTGGCATTAGCAAGTAAAAGAAGCCCAGCTTGAGACAATGCTACAATCTGATTAAAGAAAGCCTCTCCAACTTGACTTTCAGCTGAACTCTTCAACTCTAGGGTCTGGGTGCATTTCCATGATTCAGCATCACTAGGAAGCAGCCAACCTTCCTCACTTGCAGATGACCATATTTTCACTTCTCGATTAAGAGGCCCCTACAAAGAGTTTTAGATGTGAGAAAATACAGTAAGCCAAAAAGGTTTGAAGAAAATATATCAGAACAGTATGATTGATTTGATCCTCGTGAGAATAAAATTATTAAAATAAAATAAAAAATATTAATTGGACATAAAAAAAAAATCATTTTTCCTTCCTTTCTTTCTAGATAAGAAGTATGCAGGAAACTAAACTAACTAAAACAAGCCAGTCAATTAGGACTTAGGACTTGTCAATCCGAGTTGCCATTGTTGAACTTAAAAAAAAATAGAACTTAGAACTTAATGGTTATTCTGTAAGCCTTAGACAGACAGAGAGAGAGAGAGAGAGAGATCATGTGCCTATGACTAAGCCAGCCAGAGTTCGTGCAAACATGGACAATTTTTTCAACCAAACTGAGAGGAGAGAGAGATTCTTGTAATACTTACAGCTGTGATGAGTATAATGTGATCTGGTCGATTTAGAGCAGTCAGGAAAGTAGCTGCATTAACTGGTTGACCATCATGTGGTCTCAACACCAGCAGAGGTGATGCCTTGCGATCTTCCCAGATTTTGATCTATAATGTACATACACAATTAAAAGAGGGAAGAAGCCATAAAGCAGTTTTTTGCAAGTAAACATCCACGACTATTGTTTTCAGAACATGACTATTATAATATATTGATTTCTAGAACATGATAGTAAAATATAAATCAGAAGAAAATTTAAACCAAAAAGGGGAAAAAAACTGTGCCAAAAATATTTACATGATAGGAGTAGGACATACATGCTTTGACATCCCAAAGAAAAGGAAATCCTTTTCTTCGGTTGTTTATTGTCAGAACAAGATATGAACCTGCAAGTATTTTGTAGAATGAAAACAGAAAAGTACGAAACAAAACATCTACTTGATAGGAAATAAAGCAAAAAAGATTTAATTGATACACTAAAAAGAAAAAGACAATCTATTTCTTCAGTTCTTTATTGTCGGAATAAAACATGAACCTGCAAGTATTTGGGAAATGAAAAGAGGACAAAAATTAAACTTGTCAATAACCAGATTCAGAAATTCAAAAGGATAAAATACTAACTGTTCCATCCATAGAAGCAGAAACCAATCGAGAAGTCATCCACTGGCACATGGACAATTCAGTCACTTCTCCATCGTGCCTGCCAACAAGCTGTACGCCATCTATCAACTTGTCAAGCAAACATTTGAGAGGAGTGTCGGCAGAAAAGCTTTCACCCTTCCCAACTTTGGTTGTGTCAATTCTCAGAACAGACTTCCCATATCCAACTACCAAAACTTCCTATACAAATTCGGACAACAGTCATACATGGAGGTTTAGCAACTTGAGTGCAATGAGAATTAATTATAAACCATAAATAAAACTAGGCTAAATGTAAGTTTTACTCCACAACGTTTTGGTATTTTTTAAATTGAGTCCATATTGTTTAAAAAAAATTATTTAATCTCCTATATTTTAAAAATTTTCAATTTAGTCTCTCACATTGGTAAATATTAAATTTACATGGCATAATACTTAGTGAATCGGTCAAAAATTAGAGAAGAAAAAAGGTCTTCTAAGAGAGGATAGTTTCTAATTCCTCCTCCAAATTTTTAAGAAATTGGTAGAAATTTCAAAAAAAATTTTCCTAGATGCCCTTTTTTTCTTTCCTAAATTTCTTCCAATTCAATAAATAATACATCACTTAAGTTAATCATCAATCAATTTTAACTCTCACCCATGTCAAGAGACTGAATTGAAAAATGTTAAAATATTAAGAACTAAATAGAAACTTTTACAATAAGAACTAAAATGGAAAAAAAAAACACTCAAACATTAGGGACTAAAACATATATTTAGCCATACAACTATGACTCCGTAGCCCTACACATCAGTGCTAGCATTAAAATAATTATTGCCTGTTTGTGACAATGCCAACAAACTCGTGGATGCACAATTGCCCCCTCTCCTCCTTCCATATGAAGGGAGATAACAACTTTCCCAGTGATTTGAGGCTTAGATTCTTCATCGGGTCCCTCAGAAATCTTCCAAACATAAACCCGTCCACCTACATCAATACTGCATAAAAGAAACACGCCTTAAACTAGTAAAAATCAGAAAAAACAATAAATTTTTTTTATGGAAAACCAATTTCATATTTAGATATAAAAGAACAAAGAGAGGCCTATAAAAAGGATAGGCCAAGCAGAAAAACAATTAAATTTAGGATGCGGTGAATAACTACCTAGCCAAAAGGTGAACGTCTTCAGCAAAGAATGCCATGTCAGTGACCCTCTGCAAGAAAAAGACATTACTGAGAAATTTGGAGGGAAGGAGGAAGGTGAGTGAGAAAGAGAGAGGATTTTACCAATCACAGTTTACCATAACCCAGATGAATGATAAGAATGTAACAAGTGTAAAAAAATAAGAATAACAATAATTTCAGAAAAATACCAAACCAAGAAATCATTACCACCTTATATTTTTTACATTAGAATTTGATTCTAAGAGAATGTTAGAGAGAAGCTTTCACCATGGACAATATTATAGAATAGACTGCATTTATATGAAGCTAAATGAAAATAATTGGTAAATAAACTAGCCCTCAAAAATTGCTGGCTGGGAACTCTTAGAAAAAGTATCCGAGTATTCCTGGCTAAAACTCTCAAAATAGCGTCAGCTCTGTCATAATTGATGGTGAATTCTAGATTCATTAGCTCTCTAATACCACTGCTGGATCACTTTGAGGTTCTATTCTTTATTATACAAGAGACAAGACTCTGTGTAAACAACCACGAAGGGTCCTGATGGGGAATGTAGTTGATGTAGGCTTGTGTCTCAATTGTAGATGAGGTGCCAGCCTCAGAAGAGACTAGGTTTCCAAATTGTAGGAGCTTCTCAGATGGTGCAAGCCAAGGAGGGTGTTCAAGAAAAACCAGTTCAATGTAAGGGTTGGTGTAGACACTTGTCTTTCCCATGTTCTATAACCCCAGCACGACTGCTTTACTTTCCATCAACTTCAACCGAGAAAGAATTCTTGCCAACAATGACAAAGTGATGTTTCTAAAAGAGACTAATTGTTCGTGGAATAAAATTAATATCAATAAATATGAGATAGAAGAGAACGGGTTTAGTCTCTCAACAATAATAGTTCTAGAAGTCGGTGGCTCAATATCTCCAAAGTTCCAAACTATATCTTTTCTGGCATTCCACGGTCAGAATTAGAGATGATATCAAAGACTACGTTTTGTTGGACAAGTACCCATGTAGAAAGCCTTTCAAAGCTCTCCCCAGACTTTTATTGCTTAAAGAGGAACACACACACTACATTGATAAAATGAAATACACAAAAAAAGTGGGAGAGGAATTCCCCAAGCCAAGAGGATTACAAAAAAATAGAAATTCACTTTTGCCAAAAGAATATGGAGATTATAAAAAAAAAAAAAAAAAAAAAAAAAAATAGGGAAGCTCCCCAGACAATTCACTTAAACAAACAAGAAGTTTTTTTCTATCAAGGATGTGTTGCATCCAGCTGATTCCAACAAGATTCTAGACTTCAAAAGGTTCTTAATGAGAAGATTTGAAAGAATGGGCAATTTTATTCATTATTCACCAAGCTTTGTGATTTTTTTCTCTTTCCTATGGGGCTAACTTTAAATTTTTGTTACTTCCAAAAGAAAAGTAAACTCAAATTTAAATCTTCATTCAATCATATGACAACATGAATGATCCACAGAACTAAATTATCGGAGCCCTCCCTTTCAAATAAGAATTAGAAAGCTAAATAAACCTTGGTAACTCATATCATCCTTTCTTATCTTGCCCTTTTGCCTCGAATTTGTGGAGAAATTTGTATAAAATTTTCAACTACCTATTTGCACGTCCAAGGTCCAAGAAGTTTAAAGGAGCAATCCTTTAAAGTAGGACAAATCAAAAACTTAACGGGGACTAGCATTTGAGTGAAAAAACTCTATTACTGTTCTTCCTCTAGTCTAAACTAGAATTTACTAGGCTTCTTAGTCTACACATCATCCACCACTTACAGACCTCTTTATAATTCCATTTCCTAGCCAGGGCCTCGCTCCATCTTTGGTACTTTTACTATTTTTTGTATGGAGGTATTCTTACTATTGAAAGACGGAATGTGGTTGTCAACTATCTCCAATTCACGAACGAAACTCTTCTTGAGTAATTTGTTTCAGATTGTAAAAGTCTTCAAGCAAGCCTCTAGTTTGAATCAATATACATAAATCAACTTTCAGATGAATTAATGAGCAGAGAAGGTTATTATGCTGGCCAACTATTTTTAGTACTTTAGGTGAGTGGCCTCTCCACTGGAAATTTGTAGACCCTAGTTGATGAGAAAACCAATAAAAGAATTTTAAACTGGAAGTGGACTCTCACATCTAAAGAAGGAAGGTTTAATTCAGTCAAAGTCATCCTTGCCCAACTTCCAACTTCTTGCTTATTCATCTTTGAGGTACCTAGCTGCATCACTAATGAGGTTCATAAGATTGTAAAAAATCCCATCAAGCAAGGGGCAGATTTGGGGGGTGGGTGGGTTTATTGCCTCATCAAATGAACATAAATATTGTTGCTCTTCCTTTGAATTCAATCTACAGAAGATTTGGCATTGGAAAAATGGCTAGAAGAAACATCAGCCTACTTCCACTAATGGCTTTGGAGATACTCTTTAAAGGTTGCTCCCTATGGCATGAAGTGATCACTAATGTAAGTTAGGTAAAGATTTTGGATCATTGACCAGACGAGAAACAAGGTTAGCAGCTTCAATCCTTGGATGCAAATATCAAAATGCCATGCCAATTTAGCAAAACATGATACTTTGCAAAGGAAACAGAGTTAAGTTTATGAAAGACCAATTGGAACATGGAAAGACCACTAGCAACAATTTACCCAAGGAACTGTGCTACTATAAACCTACAACAGAAAAAAGATCCACATTAATTAGACATTGCTGAGACCATTACTGAAACTCTTGGTGCCTAATATTGTTAAAGCTTAAAAGAAGAGGTGATTGAGGATTGTACACCTACAATTCTTTTAGAGATGATGGAAAATGCTATGCTGAGTAGGGATGAAGATGAAATAATCTGGAAATTGGAACCTTCAGGAACTTTTCCCTACAAATCTCTTCTGCATAAACTCACAGCAATTAGTACCTTGCCTAAAAAATGAGAAGATTCTCTGGAGGGATAAATTTCCAAAGAAAGTAGAAGTCCAGTCCCCCTTTGACATTTTGGCTTAACGCCTCAAGAGCTATTCTGTGGGCAGTTAGGCAAGAAAAAGATAGGACGTTATTTACAAAGACCGTTTAGGAGAATATAACTTTCGTAACTCTAGCTTCTACTAGAGCTCTTGCTCAAAACATTTTTATAACTATTTTCCCTCCTATATAAACTCTAATTGGAGCACCTTCTCGTGAGCTCCTACAGATTGCCTTTTGGTAAAGCTCCATATACCAAATGAAGTTACTTGTTTCCAACAGAAATGCTTATAAGTAAGCATTATAATGTTCTTCCAACCATGAGGAGGTAAAACAACGATTAATGAAAACAACAAAACGATAACTACCTAAGCAGACCAAAACAATACGAAGCAATTCAAATTAAAGGGAAAAAGAAACTAAGTTTTAAGTCAAACCTTTTCATGGCCTCGAAACAAAGATCTTAGTGCAGTATTGATATTAAGAACTCGAATGTTTCCCTGTTTCAAACCATAGCATATATATGTCTTGTTGACTGCAATTTGGCGCCCCAACACGAGCTGAGGATCTGACCCATACTTAGTAATCGGCGTCACTTCGAGCTGTGGCTGGATCTCTCCTTGTAACCTTACATCCACATCATACACCACATGATCACCGATCAAATGCCGCCCTTTTGGAAGCTTACTGCTCGGCATTCGAACCGGCCCCGTAGGAGAAATGCCAGGATTGACCCCCTGCATCATGGGAATGGTAGTCATGATGGGAACATTTGGAGGCACTGAAGATTCAGGAACACCCGAAGAAGGAGACGGCATCGAACCCAATGGAGGAGGAGGCTGAGGAAGTGGTTCAAGATTAGAGCCAGGGGCTCTAATCATAGCCATTATCCGAGCACCGGAGCTCTGAGCCGGATTGTTCTGAGGGACGACGATGTTGACCGGAGGCGGAGAAGGCTGAAGCGGCGGAGTGGGGTAAGAAAGAGACCTCTGATGGTGAAGGTTAGAGAACTGGTCCTGAGAGTACGGAACTTGATTGGGATGGTGAGGAGGATGATAAGGATGATGAAATGGCGCGTTCTGAAGTGGGTAAGAGAAAGGACCAGTGGGAGGTGGAAAAGAGGAAGAAGGAGGCGGAAATGGAGGTGAATTCATAAGGGTAGGGTTTTGGGAGGTCGGCGTAGGGTTTGAAATGGTGGGTTTAAAAAATTTCTGCACATCAAATGGTGGGTTCGTTGGATTTGGGTTTGGATTCCCAGGGGAAGCCATGAAGAATCAGCTGAATCCGGCAAAACCCAGATCTACACCTCGTTGATTCCAGATCAATCTGGATGATTTTGGGATCAATTTTAGCCAAGACGGAACTGTGAAAAATCTGGAAATAAAAACAGTGCACGATCTGAAAAAGGGAGTGAGAAGTTAAAGAGTGAAAAAGAAAGGAAAAAAAAAAAAAATAGAGAAGAGGGTATCGAATTTGGTATCTTAAGAAACCCAGAAGACCAGAAAAAGTGAAGAGCCAAAGACCGGAGAGACCCGAATTATATACCCGATGAAGATGGATGGGAAAATAAAATAAAAAAAAGTTTTGCAATTTTCTTTTCCTTTTTTGCTAATTATTTTCTTTGGCCCGCCAATAAAATTAAAAAATCCGCTCTCAGTTTCCAACCAAAGAGTTTCATTTCTCTTTCCCTCTGCCTCTGTAACTTTTCCCCAGTTGTCACCAAACAGTTCTTATATACTTGATTATTTTATCCAAATTCATAAAACTTCTCTGACGTATGAATTTTTTTCAAACACATAAATCTAAATTAAATTTTTTTCTTCAAACATATATTATTCAGATTGAATTCTATTAAAAACAAATATCAATATCATGCATGGATCAAGACCCCGCCTTGTAATTAATTTAATAAGTGAATAATAATTTAAAGGTTAGTTGTGCCTTAAAAAAATGGCTACATAATGGACATATTAAGCTTTTTTTTTTTTTAAGAATATTACACCATAGATATTTGGGTAGAGATTTGAATCTATCACCTCTTACAAGAAGTAGATATGTTTTCATCACTAAGTTATATTCAAGCTTGTTTGTGAATCTCAGGTTGAAACTAAAATTGTAGCTTTCTAGACTAATATAAGCTTTAATAGTTGATGTCAACCTAAACATAGTTCAACTGGCATCGACCAAAATGTCAGAAGTTCGAACTATTAGATTTTTAATTCTAATATTATTATTAATGTGGCTCATATACATTTATTCCAATAATTTTATAGCCCAAATTAGTGGGTCAACTAATTAAAATGTAATTTTTTTAATTTACACCAGAATGGAAGGTGTATATATAAAATAAAACTCCAAGGATTGGTCATTTATCTGCCTAATCAAGTAGTATTTTCTCTCCATAAAAAAGGACTAATAAAATATTAAAAATGCTAAGAGAGAGAAACACAATTCTCAACAATTGCTTTAGGAAATCAACTCCACGAATCAATGTATGTTATCTTAACTTATCGTACATCTGAAAATCATCTTGTTCAAAAATTTAGGCATTTATTGAACTGTACAATATTAGAGTTTTATTGTATAATCATGCAAATTAAGAATTTACATATGGTATTAAAGCCTAGTTAAAAACATGTGATTTTCCATTGATATTTAATTTATGAATTTATGTTTCCGTTGCTAATAATTATGCTTGCCTTTTCTTTACTGAATTAAGAAGTCGAATCAAGTAAAATAAATAAATGGATTAAATTGTGCGTGCGTGTTTGCGTGTATGCGTGTATCTGTTGCATTTGGTCGTTATTTGTTACCGCGGCAAACCAAACACTAATTTAACCTACAAACCTCTTCCTGATCTCACCAAAACGAAACAAATTAGGGTTTATATATATATTTTTTCTTTTAAATCTATGAACGAATATTATCATTATTATTGTTATTTTTATTAATATTATTATTATGTTTATTTGAATGTTCCTTTTCTTTAATGATTCAATTTAATAAAATAAATTATGTATTTATTTTATTTTATGTGTTATGCATTGCATAAAATTAAAAGTATGTATTGCATATATATTTACTGTATTTTATATATTGTGTATTACATAAAGATTAAAGTCTATATTGTATGATATAAATTATTTGTCAATTTTTATTATGATATCTATATATTATGTCTAATTTGTTAGTCACCAAAGTGGCTAAATTAGAAAGTTTCATAGATATCAAATATCTGTCAATTTTATTTTGATATCTATATTATATATAATTTGTTAGTCACCAAAGTGGCCGAATTATAAAGTTTAATAGATTTCAAATTAAAATGAAATGTTTACAAATTGTATTTTGATATCTATATTATGTATAATTTGTTAGTCACCAAAGTGGTCAAATTAGAAAGCTTTATAGATATCAAATTGAATATTACAAATTGTATGATGATATCTATATTATATCATGTATAATTTGTTAGTCACTAAAGTGGCCGAATTATAAAGTTTGTATAGATATCAAACTAAAATTAATTCAATTTCATGTTTATATGATGCTTATGAATGAGATAATATTATGATATATTAAAGATTTTATCATGAATATATTGATGTTCATTATTATAAAATATTACGAATAGTCCAAAAGTTGATTAGTAGGTTTATAATTTCAAACCTTATCCTGGTTAATTAAGGTGCTTGGTTAGGTATATTTAGTATATCCAAAGATAGCTAATGTATCTAATTTGAACATTTTAGTTACCAATTATGTGAAATTAAATTAAGTGTAAATTATGTGCGAATGTTGTATATTGTAGTATCTCTCCAAAGAGAACTTCAATGTAAACTTAATATTTGTTTGATGTTTTTGAATCTGTATTATAACTAAGTTTATATCTCAATATTAACATATTTTCGATATTTGCAACTACCTTCTATTTCTCTCCATTCGCACACCAAATGTCCATTATTATGTGTTAATGGCCTCAATTTTTCTAATTGGTACAAACAAATCCAATTCCATCTTGGTCTTCTGGATTTTGATTTTACACTCTTAAGTGAGAAACTTGTTGCACTTACTAATGCTAGCAATGTTGAGAGATCTTTCTATAAAGTTTGGGAAACATCGAACAAGTTGGGCTTAATATTTATGCGAATGTGACTAGTAACAAGCAATATCAAGTTCATAATTACAAAACTGTAAGTGTTAAGAAATTTATGAAATTTGTGGAAAATTGTTCTCAGTTTGAGTCAACTGATAAGTCATTTGCTGAGACACTGATGAGTACTTTAACCACCATTAAGTTTGATGGTTTTCGTACTGTGCATGAGCATATCCTAAAAATAAAAAGCATAGCGACAAGGACTAAAGATCATGAGAATGAAAGTTAATGAAAGTGTAACACTTCGTAAAATTTTTTTTTTTTTTTTATGTAGGTAGTGATGAAAAGCATTTTTTCCTTGTAATTTAAACATTTATTTTTTGTGGAATTTTTAAGTTATGAGAGAAATAAAATGAGTTAGTTTGAAGGAACTAATTGACGATTTATTGTTAGAAATAAATAAATAAAAAGGAAGAAAGAATAATTATTGGGCTTAATGACATTTTTGTAATTAAGCCAAAGAAGGGTTAGGGTTAGTGTTCACAAGTGTAGCCTATATAAGGAAAAGTTTGGCCCTAACCCTCCCTCAATTTTATTTTGCCCAAAAGAAAGAAGGAAAAAGAAAATGGGAGAAAAAGATTGATTATTTTCCCTCTCCTCTCCCATTCAAGTTCCCTTCCCCTCTCCCTATCGTTTTTTTTCTCTTCTTTCACCATACTGTCCAGCAGCATCTAATCCAGAACGCAGCGGTCCAGATCTGGTTGGGGGCTCGGGATCGCCGTCAAAATGTTCGGTAAGCACATTCACATGTTTTGGAGTCTTTCTCATCGTTTTCGAGGCAAATCAAGTAATTTTTCTCAATTTTTGGTAGTGGGTGGCTAAGAGCAGTGGGGAACCTCAATTCTGGAAGGTAAGAATGTTGAATGTTCGTTTTTTTCTGGTTTTTGTTCGGTAGCATACTAATCCCGTTTTTCCTCCTTTTTTTGGCCAAAAAGTTTATTTTTGAGTGCAACGAAAGGTGGAAAATGACCTTGAGGACCAGATCTACACACTGGTGAAAACGGTACGTCAATCGAAGCAATGGAGAGCCCTCACGCGCCTAACGAAGGAGCCGGGACGGGAACCATCCTTGCCAACTTTGGGCGGTGCGTGTGGGAGCGTGAGAGCTCGGATTGGAGCGGGGTCGGTGGCGTTGGAACCGTAGTGACCTGAATTTTTAGGATCAGTGGCGCGTGTAGCATAATTCGGAGGCGCGTGGCGGCGGCGACGGCGCGTGTGGAGGCGCGTGTGGAGGCGCTTGGAGGCGTGTGTGGCAGCGCGTGTGGAGGAGCGTGTGGCGGCGCGTGGGCTCTTTTTCCTAATTTGTAAGCTACCCTTAGTGCTTTGTCCCTATTTGTAGCATCGGTATGCGTTAAAAAGTGGTTTTAGGTTAAGTTTCTAAGTGAATTTCATGTTTGACCTTAGGTTGACCAAGCGTGCTTTGACCAGTTCTTTAGGACACTTATAGGACTCGCTCGAGGTAAGTAACTTTACTTACGAACCCGTAAGGGCTTAG
>JAOANK020000063.1:211573-222612 GCA_026257165.2 Telfairia occidentalis | reverse complement strand
CTAACATTTCAAAAATATAAACAAAAAATTGTACATACAAATGATTTTTAATATTACATAATTTTAAAATTTTATTATATCTAAAACCATATTCAATTTGTTCCCTCAACATAAATTTCTGGATTTATTGCTAATAATAATACATCTAAAACTATATTCAATTTGTGCCACCTGACATAAATTTCTGGATCCGCCCCTACTTCCTACATCTTTTTTTCTTCGTGTTTATTTTTCGTGTTTATTTTTCGTGTTTATTTGTTCTCTAATCTTTCTTAGGTTTTGTTTCAATTTTTATGTGCATTTCATCATCATTTTTTTCCTTCTTCCATCGATGCCAAATGTCATATCTTTTTTTTTTTTTACTATTTAATTTTTTTTTCCCATGTTCCGTCCCTCTCTATTTCCGTTTTTTTTTATTCTGCAGTGAGTATGTTGCATAGTTTCCATTGTTTGCATCTCAATATTATGCTTTTATGTAATTATAAATTTTCATTATTGAGCAAATGTTTTCTTTATACTATATACAATATATAGATTGTGTAAAAGTTCCTTACCGGTACAAATAAAATGCTATTGTTTACAGAATATATAAATTATTTCATTTTGAAGAAGGGAGACTTAAATTTTGTAATATATACATACATATATGTTATATGGAAATTTATTCCAATAAAATGTTAATGTATATAGAGTATATGAATTATTTATAATTTATTCTTTATAGAGTACATGGATTATTAGATTGATTCAATCCAATATAATCTAATTAACAAAAAAAATGACCTTGAAATTAGGGGGTAGTTTAGTGATTAAGGCATTATTATGACCTCTAAGAGATTGTAGATTTGAATCTTCCTGTTTTACATATGATGCAATATTCTAAAGAAAAAAAAAAAGGTAAGAAGAATATTAACTAAAATCCGCCATGTATAGTAAAAAAATGTTTTGATTTTAAACATTTGAGGCGAACATCGTTATAAATTTTTATGATATAATATCAAGATTTTAAATATCGATGTCCATGAAAATGGTGAGGTCTCCAATTTTTATTGAAATATTAACAAAATGCCAATGTTGATGGGAAAAATCATGAAAATAAGAAGATTTATAATAAAAAACAAAAAAAAAAAAGTAAATTTATAACTCAACATTTCACAGTTCTTAAATAAATTAAAATTGTGGTTATTACTATTAAGCTCACATTTATAATTTTTGTTGACAATTTTTTATATTTGATTGAGTTTTTTTTTTTTTTTAATGAGATAATGGAAATTTTGATTCTCCCGAAGATTGATAGAAATATCGACATATAAATGAAGATTTAATACCTTGGATATAATGTAGAACAATAATATTTATAGATAATTTTTTTAAAATTTTTTCCTAATGCAATATTTTTTAGTCAGAAGGTGAAACTGTTTACTTTCTATTTTAGTATCAAATAAATCCATCTATGATTTTTTTTTTTAATAAAATAAGATTCTTTTAGTGTGTTTGCCACTAACAAAATATTTGTTTATAATTATTTTGATTTATAGTTTACATTTTGAAACATTTTTTTAGTTTGAGATTGTTTTGACGGTTAAAATAATTATTATTTGCAGTCACACATTAGTGAGACAACGAGAAGATTGGGACAACATTCCATTAGTATGAAGTTTTTGGGTAAAATTAAAAGTAAAACTATGAGAGATTATACCCAAAATAAATAATATGTAGAATTATCGTCGTCCCAAACAAGTAGTATTAGAGGACTTTACCATATTAAAATTGATTTTTTTTCTTTTTTAATTTACAAGAATATTTATCTGATAAAATAAGTTTATGTGGACGAATTTTTTATTTTAATATTGTATTTTAAAAAATAAATTCTAAAAATATTGTAGGTCGAAAACTAATTCCAAAAACATTGTAGTTTTAATTGGGGGAGAAGATCGTCTTCAGATTTGGATGGAGCTAGGTTTTTCTTTTTTCTTTTTAATAATTGTATTTTAATACAAATTCAACTGGAGATTTGGGTGGGTAGTCGGCCGGAGAAACGAACAACGACTCTGAATTGTCTTCTGTAAGAGCATCCACAATGGCGAAGTTGATCCCTTTCGAATCCTTTGACTTTTTGGAGTTTGGGAGAACCAAAGAAAGACGATGTCAATTTCCTATTATTGTTCATCGGAGAAACTAAACCACCACTGCCACTGTCACCGCCAGCCATTATTTCTGGCTTCTTACTTCTACTTTCTAATCTAATTATATTTTTGGAATTAGATTCACAAGTGGTTTTTAAAATATATATTCAAATTAAATTAAATTTAAGTAAATAAATAAATAAAATTATTTAAAAAAAAACCATTGATACTCTCGATCTCCATTCAAATTGAGGAGAAGATCTATCTCTTTTCCTCTAATTAAAACTACAATATTTTTGGAATTTATTTTTTACAGTACAATATTAGAATAAAAAATCCTATATCTATCAGGATATTAGTAAAATTAAATTCTCAATATTGATATCAATATATTATTGTATGTGCCAATTTAAATATAGCTGGCTTTAAGTTATAGATCTTCGACCAAAAACTATTACGAACTAAAAAAATTGGTGTGTTTGAGAATCTGACGTATCCTCCCACCAAATCCCCACCTAATCCAACTGCCACGTCTTCCTCAGCTGTCGTCCTAAAGCAAAACTTCTTTCTCCAAAGTCCAAACAAACTCAGTTCAAAACATAGAGAGAAGAAAGAAAAAAACGCAAAAAGAGAAACGAAAGAAACCTCACGTTCCCAACCAAATCCAAACGCTTTTCTTTCAAAAACTGTTGCCTTCTTTTCAAGCGACTACTCATAGGCTCTCGCGTTAAGATAAAAGATTCCGATCTCCTTCCCTTCACCTCGATCTTTCGAATCGCAAAGTCTCAACCACAAATTCGAATCGCTAAATTCGCACCACTACCACAACAAGAAGTAACAAGATCCGGCGCCGAAAAAACCTCCCGAGATATATCGATCGGGGGAAGAAGAAACAGCGACGAGATGTGCTGCGGCGGAAAGCTCTGCATGCTTTGCACCTGCCTGATTCTGGTGGTCGTCGCCGTCGGATTGCTCTTCGGATTCGGAGTTTTCAAAGACGGCTTTCACAAGATTAAAGATAAGGTCGATTTCTGCGACGGCGGTCTCTGCGGCGGCGGCCATGGGGGTGGTAGGCCTTTCTTCGCTTTCCCCGCGCCTCCTCCTCGTTTCTAGGTTTATGGATCTTCGCACTGAATTCTCATTTTCCTTTTTTTTTTTTTTTTTTGATATTTTGGGCTTGGTTTATTATGCATATAATTTCTCATAATTGTTTTGTTTTGTTTTAATTTTTAATTTGTAATTTGAACGATTATTTTTTAATTCCCCCCATATGAGCATTAATTTTGCCCTCTTTTAATGATAATAATACATTGATTCGGTTGAAATAAAATTAGTAAAGTAATGTTTGCTTTCGAATTGTGTGGAAATTCGTGGGCTGATTTGAGGAGATGACTATAATGAGAGAGAATTTTACGTGAAATCGGGAAAGAAAAAAGCCGATAGATTTTGGGTATTCTAAAAAAGGTTAAAGTTTAAATTCAAAATTTTTGATAATTTTGATCAATATGCACCCTTCTAAACCGCTCTTAGACTTGCCCATTCAAAATCCAAAATTTGGGGCATTTTGTACGCAAATTAGTTTGAATATTTTACTTTCGGATTAATTAAATCACATGAATTTCTATTTGTGGACTTATTTTGAAAGACTATGTGAACCAAAAATAGAAAATGTGAAATGTTTTGAGATCTTGAATTTAAACATTGAAACACATGGTAGATTATACTAACACAAGAGCTATGTTCAAGTTTGGCGTTTTCAATGATTATTTTTAAAATATTGAACTCTCTTCAATTTTGGTGCTACGGTAGTAATTATTAGATAGAGTTCTGAAATATGCAAAAATGTAGGGATTTTTGTTAAATATATTCTCAATATTTACAACAAAATACCATCCTCCTGCTCTTTATACATTGACATAACATCGTCTGATGAAGCCCTTAGTTTATATATTCTTTTTGTTCACATAGATTTGAAGAGGTTAAAGTAAAAGATTAGTTATTATTCTATTGCTATTAGCTTAGCTTTTCGTTAAACTCAGTTGAAGTGAGTGCTTAGTTTTTAAATACAGAAGACTTTGCATTGTTTTATCAATTGGAGAATGCAATTACATTTTCACATCTTAGCGAAAGATTTCATTTTTTCTAAGTTAAGGTCAAAGGAAGAAGCACTCCACATGCTTTATAACTAATCAAAGTCAAAGACTTAGAAAACTAGCTCTCAATTTTATTCACTCAATGAATCGACTTAGACTATGGAATTATAAAACCACCTAGTTTTATATAGATCAAGGGTGGTAAAAGAAAATGAAACTCCTTTCTAAAAAGGTCAAAAGGAAAAAGAAAATTGAAAACTCTTTCCTAAAAACTAAACAAATAAAATCTCTGAACAAAGAAGATTCATAAAATGTCCTACACGATCAAATTTATTCTAAAAATGTTCAAACATATAAATAAGAGTCAATATTACCAAAACATTTTGAGAAATAATAATAAAAAAAATAAAATCCTTCTCTAGAAGATTTGATCCAACAAATATTACATAAAATTCATAGATGGGCGTGTAGGGGTAGGCGTGGGCGCTCGTGATGGAGGAACGCTTGGCAAATGGAGTGCACACAACAAGGACATGCAAGGGTGGGTTGCGCGTGCGTGTCTGTGTGGTAGGTGCTCTTAATGAGGGTGCGTAGGCGATAGGGGTTATGTTTAGCATAGGGGAGACAAGATAGATCTCTTTACATTCTTGCATTTTCACATGTCTCGACGAGCTACGTGTTTCTTAAGATTGCCTTTCCAATCAAATGACTTAAAACTTTTTTGGCTAGTATCTATTTGGCATCCTCAAACTATCAATTCTTTTTGTATACGATTCGAAATATAAAAGAGAATTTTGAGAAAGTTCATCGTCATATTCAGCTCTAATTGAGTTTGTTATCATATCTTTGAACTTTAGAGAAATGATTGAAGTTGTCGCTAATTTTCTTGGATGATGGTCTTCCTTTCTTGTCTTCTTTGACAGCAGGGCTCTAACTTAATTCTACAACTTTTGTTGTCACTTTAATACCTTTTTTAGCTATCATTTTTTTTTCATCTACTTGCAATGGCATATATTCACATAATATCTTCTTATGCATCTCATGCACAATTATTTTATTTACTTTTTCATTTTTTTTTCTAACAAAATACAAAGTAATGTTGCACAATCATTTTTGCACAACTCATATCATTAGTGTGATTATAGGTCATTTTGTATGTTTCCTAGTAGCATAATCATTTTTTAGAAAAAAAAAAATCATGTATCATTGATTTTTATATTTTCTATGCATGACCTATTTTCTTTCCTTTGAAAGTATATATTGCATTAATTTAGCAATTGCCTCTTGTACATAATTGTTTAGGTATAACTTCTTTATTTAAAAAAAAAACTTACTAGTTTGTTGGGTAAAATACATTAACTTAGCATCTTTTATTATTATCATGCATCACCTTTTTACTCATCATATCATGTATTGATCGCATCTTTAATAAGTTAATATTTACATTTGACTAATAATTTTGTCAAAAAAAGTCAGTGAACTTAACTCGTTTTTTCTTAACACATGAGGATTTAAATATTGTTTAAACAAAGTAGATTTTTTTTATATAAAAAAAAGGAGGAAAAGAAAAAGTCAAAAAGATAAAAGAAAGAAAGATGTGAATGTCATCATAGATCCTCAAACAAACTACACAAGCTTTCCATTATATTGGCCAAAACATGACTAGTTAAGATACATATTAAGTTCGAATATTTTATCCCACACGTGATTGAAGTAAGAAAATAAAAAATAAAAATCTAATATTAAAAGGAATCAATCAGAAAAAAAGAAAAAAAAACCCTCAAATTATCTAAGAATAACTGTATAACCCAACCAACGTTTATCCACCAAAAAGTAAGTTACATTCTAGTTATCTAGAAACCACCCCTTTTTTTTTTCTAAATTAACTTTTTTTTTTGTAAAAAAATAATAATAATAAATAAATAACACTTGAGATAAATTAATGTACTTAATTTGGTTGGAAGGTGGTGATCAACTTTCAAATTTATTAGCCAATCTGAGCTTAACTTAATTGGTTAAGACATATGTCTCTTGGGCAAGAGATGGTGGATTTGAATCTAGGAGCAGATCGATCTTAGACCTAAGTTTAGAATATTTGTTTATGTATATATAAGTTATATGAAATGAACAAAAATATTGTTTGGTTGGTTGGCATTGAGGGGTTGGTTTTAATCACTAGTGCCCCCGGGCCTGAGTTTGAATTTGAAAATGTGCGTCTAATTTTCTTTTATTTCATTTTTCTACTTCCCTTCTTCCTTCCTTTGCCTCCTTTAGGTCGTGTGCCATACGTAAGGAATAAAAAAAAAGTAGTTGACATTTACGAAATTCTCTTTTTTTCCCCTCAATCACCCATAAAAAAGTTTAGTTTTAACAACCGACAAACTAAAGTTTATGTTCTTTTGAAATGGTATTATTTAATTTTATTTACATATAAGTTCTCTCTAACTATTCATATTATTAATATTACTTTTTTCTTCTTAATTTTAGAGTTAAGGATAAAAACAAATGTTATATTGCATTTTTACATAGGCTTAATTATACAAAATATCTTCATACTTTGTATTTTGTTTAAAAAATACTTATATTATGTCAAAAGCTTCAAATACCATTTACCTTTGTTAAACGTTTCAAAAAATACCATTTTAAAAAAATTTCATTGGATGTTTTTAACATGACTACTAACATTGTGAACTATATGGATACAAAAAAACCTTTGTGGCAATTTAAGTGAAAAATAGAATGTTTCATTTGTTTTCACATGCATTTTTAAATGTTGGTGATTTTGATTTTTAAAAAATTTTATTTTATTTAAAAATTCAACTCAATCTTAAAATGTTGCATTTTTGCACTTAAGCTACCACATATGTTATTTTGTATCCACGTAATCTGTATGGTAACAGTCACATCAACTTTTTTTTGTCAAACATCCAATAATTTTTCCTAAACGGTATTATTTGAAACATTTAGGAAAAATGAAGTGTATTATTGAATTTTTTTAAAAGAATAAGAGTATTTTTTTAAACAAAGTACAAAGTATATGAGTATTTTGTATAATTAAATCTTTTTACATATAGTGCCCCCTAAACAAAATTTTTGGATCCGTCTTGTTTGAATCTATATCCCCACATGTTGTTGAACTAAAAATAAATAAATAAACTTTCAAATTTATTATTATTTCCTATTTTGCAAAAAAAGAAAATTATGGTTATCTTACCGCTAGGATTCTCTGTATTCTTTTAAAATGGAATGACAAAAAGAGAAGGAAAAAAAAAAACCTGTTCCCATTTCTCGGTCAAAAGAAAAAGTCAACATTTACATCTAAAATTAGGCTCTACAATGCTATATTATGGAAGACAAAATGATCAAAATGAGTCGAGCAAAAGCCATGGAAGCCTCCAATCTTTCTCCATTGTTTTTGATATTCTTTCTTTTCTCTTTGTTCCAGACATCCACCATTGCCATAAAAAAGGTGAACAATCTCTTCTTTTCTATGATTTTTTGTTTCTCATTTGGAAGACTCACTTTTTGTTTCCTTTTCTTGTGCAGTCTTACATTGCTTATTTGGGGTCGCATTCTCACGGTTTGAGTCCTACTTCATTCGATCTTGAACGTGTAACAGAGTCTCATTATAATTTATTGGGATCAGTGTTGGGAAGGTGAACTTCATGCAAGCCATGGAGTCTAGTTTCTTTGTGGGTCGTGTTTGCATTGTTTAATCTCTTTTTTTTTCTTTTTCTCTTCTCAATTCAATCTATAGCAAAGACACAGCCAAAGAAGCCATGTTCTACTCCTACAACAGATACATCAATGGCTTTGCTGCCATGCTTGATGAAGAGCAAGCAGCACATCTTGCAAGTAAATTGTTCATATACATTTCTGAACAAGTCAATATCTATGCTAACTTTGTTCGAATAAGGCTCAAACTTGATGTTGTACAAAAACATGGCAGAATTTCCAAATGTGGTTTCGGTTTTTGAAAGTCAAGCAAGAAAATTACACACAACACGATCATGGAGCTTTCTTGGAGTGGAAAACGATAGAGAAATTCCTTCCAACTCCATTTGGAATGCTGCGACGTTTGGAGATGATATAATTATTGCCAACTTCGACACAGGTTTCTTCTCTTCTTTCCTTTTGAACCATTCTTTTTGTTTTTTTAGCAAATTTTTGCTATATGTTTTTAAACACCCTTCATGTTATTGGGATTTAGGTGTTTGGCCAGAATCTAAGAGCTTCAATGACGAAGGGTATGGGCCCATCCCCTCAAGGTGGTCGGGAACCTGTCAAAGTGATACAGACCCCAACTTCCATTGCAACAGGTCAAGAGCTTCATTTTCTATCTCTCTCTTGGTTTTTCCTCTTTCTATTATGGTAGCGAATTCAAAATAGTTTATTTGAGTGCAGGAAGCTGATTGGAGCAAGATTCTTCAACAAAGGCTATCATGAACCCACTGTTAACTTCAATTCTTCAAGGGACTTCCTAGGCCATGGAACCCACACTTTATCCACAGCTGGTGGCAATTTCGTCTCTGGAGCTAACTTTTTAGGCTATGGCAACGGAACTGCCAAGGGTGGCTCCCCCAGAGCTCGTGTAGCTTCCTACAGGGTATGTGGGCCAGGGGGGTGTTTTGACCCGGATATCTTAGCTGCCTTTGAAGCTGCCATTAGCGATGGCGTCGATGTTCTCTCGATTTCGCTTGGTGGAACGCCCAAAGAGTTTTTTAGTGATGCGCTCTCAGTAGGAGCGTTCCATGCAATTCAGCAAGGTATTGTTGTTGTTTGCTCGGCTGGGAACACGGGACCAGCTCCTGGGACTGTGTCAAATTTGTCACCATGGATTCTAACTGTTGGAGCTAGTACCATCGACAGGGATTTCACCAATTTCGTGGTCCTAGGGAACAAGAAGAAACTCAAGGTAACTCATATATTTAATGCAATCAAGAGTAAGAACTTAAAAAAAATAATATATTCTATCTTCTTATTTCTAAATTTCACAACCAGGGCACAAGCCTATCTTCTAAGGCATTGCCATTTAACAAGTTCTACCCTTTAATCAATGCTGTAGATGCCAAAGCCAACAATGTTTCTAATAGTGACGCGTGAGTATATTTACTCAATTTCTTTCCAAAATATCAAAGACGATATGAATGAACAATAAACAATGCATCAAACAAACTTTCAATGAGTCATTGCAGGGAAATTTGTGGGGAGAATTCGCTTGATCCCACGAAGTTAACAGGGAAGATTGTGGTTTGCATTCGAGGGAATACTTCAAGAGTGGACAAGGGCTATGTGGCTGCTCAAGCAGGGGCTGTTGGAATGATTTTGGTTAACGATAAGGAAAGTGGGAATGAAATTGACACTGATCCACACATTATTCCAGCTTCTCATGTAAGCTACAACGATGGCATAATCATCTCCCAATTCATTAAGACTACAGAGTACTATTCCCATTTATTTCCTTATCACTTCTCAAGATTGTACATAAATATATCATTTCCTTTACAATTTTTAAGTCATATTAACATTAACATATACTTTTATCAGGAAACCGATGGCTTACATCAGTTCTGTGATGACAGAATTGGGAACCGAACCATCCCCAGTAATGGCTAGTTTCTCATCAAGAGGTCCCAACACAATCGAGGAGTCAATTCTCAAGGTTTGCTTTTCTCAAGAAAAATGCGTTATGAAATGAATTGTTGAGTTCAAATCCAAACAAAGTTAAGCTTAAAGAGGACAACCATGTTCAAATATTATCATTCTAATGTGAAGAAAAGAAAGATCATGGATCATTCGTCCTAATAAGTTGTGTTTTTTTCAGCCTGATATAACAGCACCAGGTGTGAAGATAATTGCGGCTTGGCCTGATAAATTACCGATGACAACTTTACCGTCCGACGATCGTCGAGCTCCTTTCAAAGCAGATTCTGGCACATCCATGGCTTGCCCTCATGTTTCTGGCATTGTTGGCCTTCTCAAAACCCTACATCCCAAATGGAGTCCAGCCGCCATTAAATCTGCAATCATGACCACAGGTTTAATTATACAATCAAATCAAAAACATCAAAACAGGTTCGTTTCCTCTTGTAAATGAAACGAGTATTTTCATCGATTTCATCTCTACAGCCAAAACAAGAGACAACAACTTGCATCCGATTTTGGACTCCTCCAAACTCAAAGCAACTCCATTGGCATACGGCGCCGGACATGTTCATCCAAACAGCGCGATGGACCCTGGTCTCGTTTACGACATTACAAACGACGATTACCTCAATTTCTTGTGCGCTCAAGGCTACAATGCGACACAAATCAGAGAATTCTCCAATAAGCCATTCGTTTGCGATCAATCATTCAAAGTGACGGATCTCAACTACCCTTCAATTTCAGTCCCCGATCTGAAAATGGGCCCTGTGACGATCAATCGAAAGGTGAAGAACGTGGGAAGTCCAGGGACGTATGTTGCTCGAGTGAAGGCGCCTCCGGGAGTTTCGGTCGGCGTTGAGCCGAGTACATTGCAATTTACCGCCATGGATGAAGAGAAGACCTTCAAGATTGTGTTGCGGAGCATCGGAAAGGGAAATCAAAAGGGTTATGTATTTGGGAAATTGACATGGTCAGATGGCAAACACCATGTTAGAAGCTCCATTGTCGTTAATTTGGGGCAATAGTTTCTCTATTTTTTCTTCTCCTTAAAATTGTAGTCTATGTTTTTCTTTATTATACCCAAGGAATAAAATATCGATACTGGTATCGATATCGGTAACTTGAATTTACGGATATATCGACGGATATTACGGGAAAAATCACGGATATCACG
>JAOANK020000063.1:190998-211473 GCA_026257165.2 Telfairia occidentalis | reverse complement strand
TTTTTATATACTCAACCTTTTATGTTTACATTTTTCAGGTAATGGCAATAACGGTCGTGGTGGATGATGAGGAAGGGTTTCTATGTGTCATGGCCATAGTTACATTATTTATGCATTAGTATTAGGGTTCATGTATTTAAAAATTCTATTTGTAACAAAAGATTGTCCATCAGTTACTTCTTGTTTAACTACGTTTTCTTGGGATCCCAATTCAAATTTTATTGAAAACTCCCCTTGAATTTTAAAAAGCATGCATGTAGTAGCGGTCCTAAGGTTAAGTTAAGTCGGGTCGTTACAGGTAACCTTCTATGTTTATGAGACTAGAAAATTTTCTCTTCATACGTGAAGGAACAATGCTATGAATCTTTTTGTCATCTTTTATTTCATCAAATGGTTCTACCCCAAAGCATTCATGTTTTCTTTGTGTTAATCATTTGCCACTTCAAGACGATAGAAACTAGTTGCAAAAGGCTGATTTTTTGTTGGTGTGGAGATGCCTCACCTTTGGAAAGTCGATGGTCAAGTGGAGAAAGAAGATAGACATTGATTTTCTTTTCTTGTCGCAACCATACTAATCCTCTTGAAAACTAAAGGTCAAGTAGTAGCATGCTTGATACGATCAAAGACATAAATCCTTTGTTATATTTCTTTTGAACTATTGACTTCCTCCACGTAGTAACAAGAGCTTGCAAAGTTTTTCGTCTTTATTAATAGACCATTTCTCATCTTGGGATTTATCTTTTGGGATCTCATGTTGACACCAAATAGCAACAAGTTTCATGGTCCCAAACTGAATTAGGCACAATTTTTTATCATGAAGTGAGCATGTTTGACTGCATGTGTTTGTTGTAACTGCAGCAAAATTTGATTGAGTTATTTCGTTAAGGTCTAGCTCAATTTTAAAACAAAGCATTCCTCCACAAGATGACCAAGGACTCAATGATACATACAATAGTTGGGATCATTAGCTTTTTCTATTTCTTTTAGCCCTTTACACTCGGGAGTTCAATCAGATGCATTTTCAATAGTTTCTTTAAAATGTCAGAAATGTCAGAATTAAGAAAATGATACTTCCTCGTTGACTAATAATACTGAACTCCATATCATGGGCATGATTTGCTAGTACTCCAAAGGTGCGGGGTTTTATACCTTGGAGGATATAAAGAAGTCTCTAGTGCATGCCTTGAATGTACATCTCAACAGCAAATAGTTCAGTTAGTCGATCTTTACAATTAAGACTCAAAGGTCTCCATCGATTTATATAGTCAACAACAAGATCGTATTTTCATTGTTTAGTATTGTGAGCTCGAACATGCTGACAATTTGTCTCGTGCTATAGAAGCAATTTTGGAACTCTCCTTCAAACTGTTCCCAGGCGTCAATAGACTCCAGCTCTAAATCTGTGTACCAGTCAAAAGCATTCTCTTTCAATGTTCGCATGAACTGCTTGACCAGTAGATCTCCTCGTGTACCAATATTTTCACATGTTTTGACGAAATTAGCAATGTGTTGTTTAGGATGCCCTTCCCATCAAATTGTTGAAACTTCGGTGGATGATATCCTATAGGCATTCTCAAATTATCAATTCTTTTTATATATGGTTTGGAATAGAAAAGAAAACTTTGAGAAGGTCCACCATACTGAGCTCGAATGGAGTTTGTTATCTAATGAAGTTGTTGGACAGATAATGAAGCAACTGAGGTTGAATGTTGTGATTGGCTTTCTTGCATGATAGTTTTTTCTTTGTCATTATTTTTTACAGCAAGTGTCTAACTTGATTCGGTAGTGTCTTGGTTCTCAATCTTTTTCTTTAGAGAAGCAATTTGAGAATCTTTTTCTTCGACCACCTTCATCAAAGTGTTGATCTTCCTCTCCAACTCTGCCATTTTTTCTTCTATACTACTAGTTATTTTTCCATCATTAGGGACACCACGGTAGAATAGGGATCGAATAAGGGGTCATGTTTACCAAGAAATTCACTTTCACTTGATGCTCCCGGCAGCTTCATTATTTTCCTCGTTGAAGTTCATTATAGCAACTTCAGGAAAAGTTTGATTTTCCCATATGAGAGTCAATCATGACTAGAGTTGTTGATAAAGTCTTTATGGATGACATTGCTCTACTTAAAAAAGTTTGAGTCTTTGAGAAAGAGATGAGAGGTAGAGATCGTCCCATTAGGCATGTCAATTTATGCACACGAGATTTCTTTAGAAATGTAATGTGTGGAATGAACTTTAATTTTGTATTAATTTAGTGTATTGTGGTATTACAATCTAATGTATATCCTATGATTCTTTCTCTTGAGTAAGTATGAGTCTTCGGCTTAGTTTTGTTCAAGGTCTTCAGCTTCTAGTTTATTGAAGAACTTCAACTTCTAGTTTGTGGAAGGTCTTCGACTTCAAGTTTATTGAACTTCAACTTCGAGCTTGTTGAAAGATTTCAGCTTCAAGAACTTCGGCTTCGAGATTGTTGAAGAACTTTAGTTTCTGCTTGTTGAAGGTCTTTGGCTTCAGCTTCTAGGCTTCTTGAAGGTCTTGAGCTTGAGCTTGATCTTGGAGTCTTCGGCTTTTAGATTGTTGAAGAACTTCAACTTCAACTTCAGCTTGTAGCTTGTTGAAGGTCTTCTACTTGTAATTTGTTGAAGGTCTTCTATTGTTGAAGATCTTCTACTAGTAGCTTGTTGAAGGTCTTTTGCTTGTCTTCAGATCTTCAGTGAGACTTCAAAGTCTTCTAATCTACAAGGACTTCAAGTCTTCAAAGAGTCTTCAATCTTCTAGAAGTCTTCTGAATTCACTTACCTCCTCCAAATGAAAGAATGATTTCTCTATTTATAGAGTTTTCACAAGCTTTATGTGGGCTTAGTTGGATTTGGGCTCATTATTTGGACTTGGGCTTATTTTTGTTTTGAGCTCAATTTTTTCAAAATGAGTTTAAGCTAAATTTAGACTTTCGGCCCAGCTACTTAATGGGTTTGTATTCATTGAGCCCAGTCCAATTTACTTTAGACTAATTCGAGCTTTTGAGCCAAAATATCATTTGATCTTGGATCGCATTCTGATTTTAATTTGGTCTGGCCAATTAGTGGGACTGGCTACCAAGACGACTCATGGCGTCTTTGAATTTGCCAAAATTTCTCATTCAATAGATACAATGATGAGCTTATTAAAAGGTACATTGATTTTGTCTTTCATTCAATGAGTATTCTCGAAACATGTCAAATCAGTCTCATGTATGAACCTATGAACATTGAGTTGTCTAACTTGTAATCTAAGGAATGTAATCCCATCTTTTATATGTCAAAAAGAACACTTCTTACATACAATAATTGATAATAACAATAAATTTAAATAATACATTTGGTTCAACATGTCAATATAACAAATTAACATAGCCACGATATTATCTATGATTCCAAATAAAGAAACCCTAGATATGCAAAGAATATCGATATGTTCTTCATAAATAAGCTTCAAAACATTAACAATACTTTTTCAAATAAAATATTATAACATATTCTAAAATTTCTCTTTATACACAATATTAGAAAAAAAAAACACACACACACACAATAAAGCATGCTAAATGCAAAAAACTTAAATTCAGTTAGAGAAAATACAGAAAATATAGAAAGTTCAATTCAATTAAAGAAAATGCAGATAATTCAATTTAATTATAAAAATAGCAAAAAAATTAAATTCAATTATAGAAATGCATAAAATGCATAAAATTAAATTTGATTATAAAAGATGCAGAAAATAAATTTAATTTACAAAAAATGCAAAAAATAAAATAAAATTAATTTATAGAAAAGGCAGAAAAGTAAATTAATTTATAGAAAATGAAGAAAAAATGTAAAGCGCATAAGACGGATGGATTAGCTCGAAATCCGCCAGAGGTAGCTGCTAGCTAATGATTCAAAGAAGAAAATGACAAAACAAAAGAAGACGAAGCCTTTTATTAAACCTACTTTGATAAAGTTGAATCATCTTTCGTACAGACATATCTTTTAGCATATCTTTTGTAATAATTCAGCTTTACTTTTCTTTAATTTGTTGTATGTAATAATTTTATCTTTACTTTATTAAGTGTGTCTTTATTTTCCTTTTTCAAAAACTAGATTCCTGATTGCAACCAGTCAGGGCTTGTCCTGTCAGTTCAATCTTATCTATTATTTAGATAGTTTTAATTATGCATTCAAGTTTGAAGTCTATAAAAGACCTCCACAAATGTATTCAAAGCCATAGACTAAAAAATTAACAGATCTAAGCCTCCTCTTCCTCTTTCTTCTCCTCTCTAATCTTGTAAAAGGATGGTCACCTTCGATCATGGTACTCAGTCCACCTAGTTGGTATCAGAGCCTCTAATAAAATATTCGTCTTTCATAATCTATGAAGTGCGAGTAGATCTTCCATTCTGAAGTTTTATAAGGTAAGCCCTCTTTACTAAACATTATTCTTTATAGTAATATGCTTACCTTAGAAAACTCCCGAATAGAAGATCTACTCGCACTTCATAGATTATGAAAGAAGAAATATTTTATTAGAGGCTCTGATACCAAAAAGGTGGATTGAGTACCACGGTCGAAGGTGACCAGTCTTTTACAAGATCAAAAAAGAGAGGAAAGAGGAAGAGGAGGCTTAGATTTGTTAATATTTCAGTCTATGCCTTTAAATATATTTGTGGAAGTCTTTTATAGACTTAGGACTTGAATGTCGAATTAAAATTATCTAAATAACAGATAAGATTGAACCTATAGGACAAGCCCTAACTGGTTGCAATCAAGAATCTGCTTTTTGAAAAAGGAAAATAAAGGCAAACTTAATAAAGTAAGGATAAAATTATTACATACAACAAACTAAAGAAAAGTAAAGCTAAATTATTACAAAAGATATGCTAAAAAATATGTTTGTACGAAAGATACTTCAGCTTTATCAAAGTAGCTTTAATAAAGTAGTTTTGATAAAAAACTTCGTCTTCTTTGTTTTGTTGTTTTCTTCTTTGAATCATCAGCTGCTAGCTACCTCGGGCAGATTATGAGCTAATCCATCCGTCTTATGTGCTTTACGTTCCTCACTACGCTGCGTGGTTTGGCTCGACCGAGAGTATGCACACTACAATATTTCTGGCTGATGAACATTCTCCAAAGTTGACACGCCAAATCACTCTCATGTATGAACCTATGAACATTGAGTTGCCTAACTTGTAATCTAAGGAGTGTAATATCATCTCTTACATGTCTACAAGAACGCTTCTTACATACAATAATTGATAATAACAGTAAATTCAAATAATAAATTTGGTTCAACATGTCAATATAACAAATTAACATAGCCACGATATTATCTATTGATTCCAAAGAAAGACAATCTAGATTTGCAAAGAATATAAATATGTTCTTCATAAATAAGCTTCAAAACATTAACAATATTTTTTAAAATAAAATATTATAACATATTGTAAAATTTCTCTTTAACACAATATTAGAAAAAAAAAAACACATAATAAAGCATGCTAAATACAAAAAAAAATTAATTCAGTTAGAGAAAATACAGAAAATATAGAAAATTCAATTCAATTAAAGAAAATACAGATAATTCAATTTATTATAAAAATTGCAAAAAATTAAATTCAATCATAGAAACAGAAAATAAATTTAATTTACAAAAAATGTAAAAAATTAATTTAATTTAATTTATAGAAAAGGCATAAAAGTAAATTAATTTATAGAAAAGAAAGAAAATTAAAAGAATATATTAAAAAATACATAAAAATTATATTCAATTATGGAAAATATGAAAAATTAAATTAAATTAGAAAAAATATAGAAAATTAAATTTGATACTAAAAAATATGGAAAACTAAATTTAATAGAAAATACAGAACAAATTTTATTGTAAAAATATAGAAAAATCAAAAAATTAAAAAAGAAAATGTAAACCTGTCTTTCCTTTCTCCCCAGTTGCCTTTTTTTTTTTTTGTGCTTTGATCCTCCTCCCCCTTTTTTTAATCGTTTGCAGCAAGTGGCATTTTAATGCATCAATTTTCTTCTTTTTAAATTTTATATATTCCAATAATTGAAGGAATATGGCCCCTATTCCAAAATAAACCTCATTAATGATCGATTAATGTCCATGCAGTATTTAGATTGGAAATAAAGAAAATCAAAAATAGAAATAAAGAAGATTATTTAGATATTGAGACCTCCCATTTCAAGATCAATGCCTAACAAAAATCTCATATGAAAAAATATGTGATCAAAATTGAGAAAAAAAATACAATAGAAAAAAAAATGTAAAATAAGAAAGAGAGTAAGAATGGGTAACATAGAAATACCGTGAAGATGGTGAGTGAAGTAATTTTTTTGGGAGAGAAGAAAAGTGATGATTCTTTAAGAGCATTCTTTAGAAGAAAAGTGATGATAAATGACTTGGCTTAAGACCAAGGATAAATAAAGAGTAAATAATGTCATGTAACAAATGCCTGAAGCAAGGGAATCTCAAAAACACATCTTTTAAACAAAAATCAAGACAGCTAAAAAGGGATATCCTAAGATGTCCAACTATTTTCAAATAACCACAATCCAAACATGGAAATCTAGATACCCTTTAGATGGGTATCTTAGATTACCACCAAATAGACAGCCCTAAGTGATTTTCTTAATGTATTCTTGATTTATACAAAAGGCTTTTCGATGGACAATACTATTAGTTGTGTCTTAAATGTTCAAGATAGTCTCATTATCCATTATATTTTAATAGAGGGATAACTACATACTAGGCTAATATTAGGAATCCAATTTCATAAAAGTCTAGTTACTAAAATATTTACTAAAATGTATTTCAGGCTAATTCATGGGCCAAAAAATTCTTTCAAAATTACTTTTTTGCCCAAATGTATATATGGTATTAAATTTAGATTTCTTAAGAAAAAAAAAAAGCTTAAATCTTGCATGTGTTTTTTCCATTTAAATTAAAAAAAATCAATTTTAAATCTATTCTAAATTTTCTTTGCAAATCCTTCTTCTCCATTTACATCAAAAATAGATTTATTTCACATCTCCCCATTCATACCTATTTCAAATCTTCCCATTCATACCAAAAATAGATATATTTTAAATATTTTTCAAAAAGAAGAAGGCTGCGAGATTTTTTGTGAATTTTATAGAGGACAAATTTAATTTGAATCACAAAAGTAGGGTTCTTCTTCTCTCTTTCCTTCTTCTTTCTTTTTCTTTTCTTCTTCTTTTTTTTTGAAACTAAATGCAGTAAAGAAGAAGTCGTCAAGGGTTTCATGCAAAAAGAGTGGGTTCTTTCCCAAATCTCCACATTTTTCGGGCACTTTCTGCATCGTGTAATGTGGTCGGAAATGGAGTTAGACTCGTATCGTAAGATGATTTCTAGCCGTTGTCTACCAAGATGAAGCACCTATTTGACAAAATTAGCCAAGATGAGAAATATGTTCTTGTTTTTTATTTTTGTTTGCTCCACTCTCTATAAACTACTTTCATATCTCCATGTTTGTGCAATGAGAATATTCAATTTCAAGAATCTTGTCCATTTAGATTTTTTTTTTTTTTCTGAAACGTCCCCAAACTTTCAATCTATATAGATAGATTGGGATTTGTTTTTATGGTTTATTGGTTTTGATTTCTGATTTGAGTTTTTATATAACTCTAATTTTATGGTTGTGGAATTAGTGTTCATCAATATAGATAGATTGAGATTTACAATAAGTGTTAATTGACTAATTTGTTGTTCAATATAAATGAGAATAAGATATTGTTGCAGTGGTATGTAAAAATCAGCAATGATATGAGTATACATAGTCTGGGAGTTTCTTAAGATACATCTATATGTAATTGTATGAAAAATTCAGACCCGATGTGAATAAAAATATACATGCAGTGGTATGCGATAGTATGAAAGTACATAATTAGTTGATGTTATAGGTTCTGAATTTCTATTCAGACACGGTATGAATAAAAATATATATGCAATGGTATGAAAAAATAAGCGAAAATATGAAATGCATAGTGAGTTGATGTTATAGGTTCTAGATTTCTTTTATTGTTTTAGGTTAACAGAGTAAGTAATTTAGTGGTGTGACAAAATCACTCACAGTCTGAATATATATACTCGTATATATATCATTTAAATCAATCTCTTAAATAACATAATTTAAACATTTGGAATATATAAACTATGTATTTGTAAATATATAAATGCGGTATGAATATACATATTAGTATATATTCAGACTGTGATTGATTTTGTATATGAGAATTAAGTAAATACTGGCTTTATGAGGTTAAACAGATTACAATGAAGACAATTAATTTTCAAATGTAGATATTTGATGAAAAATAAATTGTAGAAAAATAGCATGTGAATTTTCAAACGTGGATGCAAAAAACTATGAAAAGAAAACTTGAAATTAATCTTGGATGTTTGATGAAAACTTAATAAATGATTTAAAAGATTTTGATGAATTCAATCGTGAAATTTATATACTTAATAAATGAATTAAAAAAATTCATAGCAAAAAAAAACTTAATTGATTACACGATTGTATGGATTGTTTAATAAAATAATAATTAGCAATTAATTTAAATAAAAAGATAATAAAATTGGAAGATTTTCAATTAATGATTTTCAATACTACACTGGGATGGGTGATAGAATTGAGAAAAAACGTAAAAAAAAATGTAAAAATGAAGTGAGAAAAAGCCTAAAAAGTTTCTGTTTTGAAGAGTCATTTGTTTAATTTAAAATTGAAAACTAATTAAAGAAAAATAACCAAATAGATTTGTTGGAGATAAAAAAAAATGACACAATTAATTATCGCATTAATTGGGAGATAAAAAAGGAATGAAAAACGATTTTAGGGGTTAACATATTTGAAAAAAAATTAATTAATGATTGCATTAATTTGAAATCTGGAAAAAATATATATATATATTTGAATGAAATAAATGATATTATTACATAAAGTTAATTTGGTAAAAGTAATGACATTAAAAAAATCTAGAAAATTAGAAGCGTAAATACTTTTGTAGACTTTAGTGAAAAGGTGAATCTATAAAACATATCACCCATCACAATTTCCGTTTAATATGTTTTTTTTTTAGTTTAACAATACGTGGAGATGGGAATTCGAACTCACGACCTTTTGGTTTGAGAAATACGTCTTAACTAATTGGGTTATATTCGATTTGGTAAATATATGTTTGTTAATAGTAGTGTTTTAATACTTTTGTGACATGTTAATTGAAGTAATAGATGATGACTTAGCACGAGAACAGGCCGACTAAATAAAATAGAGGCATAGATGAAATACATTATAAGCTGAAATTTTTTGCCCTCTCACCGTGTGTCAACCCAAACATACCGCACCAAATCAAATATAGCTCCATTAGTTCAATCATATTTTTTTGACCTAAAGGTTGTAGATTCGAATTTTCATTCCTACAAGTTAAATCCCCACTCTCACAAGTTAAACTAAGAAAAAAAAACTCAAACATACCACTAATATACTAGTTATAATATATATCTTATATAGAAAATAGACTAATAAAGTGTTCAATTGTAGACTATTTTGATAACATCAACAGAACATTCCTCAAATGTCGAACACTAAAGCACATTTGAGAAAGGAACAAGACAATTAAAAATAATTAAAAATTAAAATATATATATTCTATATATATATCTTTGTGGTCCTAGACCTCACATGTTTGATGAATTAAAGAAAAAAAGTTATGTTTTAATGTTAGTTGAACATAATTCAAGTAAATAAACATTATTACATCTTATGGGATGTAACTTCGAATATTCTCTCTAGTTTTTAATAAAATATTTAAAAAAAAAAATACTTTATTCCCATCTCCCTTTAAAATATTCCTATGTATATAATCGTAAACATTAAAGAGAATTGCAATCACATTTGAGAAGAATTCATACTACTTAAATTCTCATTTAGACTACAAGAGAGATTTCGCTCATTCAAATCAATAATTTCAACATAATAAAGAAGAGATTTGATGTATGGCATACGAAAGCTCAGAAATTGCTTAAAAATCAAAATTTTCTCAATCAGTTTACACTAGAAAACAACATATAGAATTCCACAAAATACTTATAAAAAGCAACATTAGGAGGTCAATAAAGCTCATCATCATAAAGCCATGGAGAAAAGCAAAGGCACGAGCATTTGAAATTGTACAATCTCCAAAGAGCCACCCTCCCCCATGACCGACCAACCGAACCATTGGCCTTCAAAGCTAAAGAAGAATCAGCATGACCAACTCACCCATCGATCTTGACATTGAATGAAATGACAACACGGTTCATCACAGAGTATTTATTTACCAGCAGTCTCAGCCAGATTTTGATTTACTTTGTGAAAATGATGGTCTTGATGAGAAAGGGAAAATAACCTCATGAACATTGTGAAAAAATCCTCGATCATAAATATTATTCTTGACAACCTGCACTTGTTCGAGTCGAGATCTGCGAAAAAGGGTTCTCCATTTGCTTTCTGGAGGCTTTCTTTCAGAAGTCAGACTATCCATGCTTGTTTTTAAAGCAGCTGCACTTGCCCTGGCTTCATTTACCTTCCTCTGCCAGCTAATGTACTCTTGCCACTTAAAAGTCTAGCAGTACACAAGTCGAATCACCAAATATAGTCAGTTGTAAGGTGTCAATAAAGACCAGGAAGTCAAATTTGCAGCAAAAGTACAAGAAACAGAAAACATACTCTACTTGTTTGAGATATTTTTCCAAGTGTTCTGTTTGTTAGAACAAAAATTCGGTGAAATCATATTTTTGAGAAAAGTCAACAAACCGTTAATTAATGATAAGTTGGATTGGAGCTAATTGTATACTAATGAAGAATTGAAAGATTTTGGGCTTTAGTGGAGATCTTGGAGCATGGGAAGCATCTCTCGCGTTAAATGCTAATTACTCAATTATTATTAAATGAGAGGCCAAGATATGCTAAAATTTGGCTTCAAACGAGATTCCCTTTCATCTTTTATTTTTACTTTCATTATGGACCTCCGTCAGCCGTTTGCTTCATAGAGGTCAGAGTAACGACTTTTTTGAAGACTTTTTGATGGGGGAATGGGTCTGAGTGTATCAAACATCTCCTATTCACAGATAACACCATTCTTTCTCCACCTCTTCTCAAATGTAGCTTTTGAATCTTCTATAGGTCATCAACTTTTTTCGGGTGACCCCTAATTCAAATGTCAATCTTAAGAAAACCGAGATTTTGGGAGTCAACTGTCATGCTTCTCTCATCCACAAAAATGCCAAACTCTTCAATCACGCAATTGGCTACTCGCCTAGCAATTATCTCGGGCTTCCCTCGAATGGAAACCCTAAATGCTCTGCCTTTTGGGAGCCTATTCTAGAGAAATGCTCCAAAAAAGCTTCAAGATTGGAAGAGTTCCTTTTTTGAATTCCAGGATTGGCTCTCTCATAGGAGCGTAGATGTCTCTTTGGAGTTCCAATGGCCCGTGGTTTTGACCGTTCATCCATCGGGTTCATTCACTTGCAGCTCCCTCCTTCAAAACCTTAACTCTTTTTTGGATGATTCCTTCAGATCTTACTTTCTTAAAAAAGGTTTTTAAGACGTACTCCATAAAGACGAATCACCTCCTTAATAAAGATCTGTGCAATCGAGACCACTGAAAGGGTGTTTAACCAGATGAAATGGGCATACTTAGAAAGTCTGTCCACTAACACCATAATGGAATCAAAGGTGTCAGCACGGGGTAGGCCAATCACAAAATCCATAGAGAGGTCTTCCCACATCCTATTTGAAATCAATAGAGGTCGAATCAAACTAGCAGGAGCCATGGCTAAGTATTTTGCTTGCTCACAAATGCTACATTCACTCACAAAAGGTTTCACCCGAGCCTTCATTCCCTTCCAATGAACTTCACGAGCTAACTGCAGTAACGTTTTAAGAACACCCTCATGGCCAGGTACAGAGGAAGAATAAAATTCCTCCAAGAGAAGAGGAATGGTAGGAGAGTCATGCGGAAAAGTAATATTTCCACAATAATATAAAAGCAAAACTCAAAGCGAATAGCCCACCGGTGCCTCCACTCCATCCTCCAATTTCTTTCGGATGGCATTTAAGTCCTTGTTCGCACGCTATTGTTCTAGAATCAAAGTCGTGTTCAACCACCTTGCCACTGAAAGGACACTAAATTCCACAGCTTTTGGAATCGAAGAAGTGTCAGCAACCTTATTCTTAATTGCAGGCTGGTAAACGATGTCAAAATCGTACCCATGAGCTTAGCCACCCATTTCTAATATTCTCCAGCAATTACATGTTGGTCTAATATGAATTTAAGGCTCTTTTGATCTGTGCATACAACAAAACGTTGTCCCAATAAGTACGGCCGCCACTTTTGGATTGCCATCACAATGGCCATTATTCCCGTTCATAAACTGCTTTATTTTGATGTAGAGGTGGCAGAGCATGGCTAAAATAAGCAATGGGTCGAAAGTTTTGCATCAACACCGCGCCCACACCCACACCGAACGCATCTGCCTTAACAACAAATGGTTAATTAAAATCAGGGAGACCAAGCACGGGTATTGAGGACATGGCTGCTTTGAGAAGATTAAAAGCATCAGTAGCTTCAGCTGACCACGAAAAACTGTCCCTTTTAAGCTATTGCGTCAATGGATAAGTAATAATGCCATAATTCTCTACGAACATTCTATAATAGCCCGTTAAACCCAAGAAGCCACGCAATTTCCAAATGTTCCTTCGAATAGGTCACTACTCCATTGTAGCGATTTTTGGAGGGATCGGCAACCACTCCTTCCTTAGAGACAATATGGCCCAAGTATTCAATCCGTTGAAGACCGAATTGACATTTCTTCTGGTTTGCAACTAAGTGATTATCCTTCAAAATGTGGAGAACTCGAGCCAAATGATGAGTGTGCTCCTGAAGGGAAGAACTATAGATTAGAATGTCATAAAAAAAAAATACAAGGACAAACTTATGGAGACAGAGTCGGAGAATATCGTTCATCAGAGCTTGGAATATCGCTGGAGCATTCCAAAGGCTGAAAGGCATCCCGACAAATTCGTAGTGACCCTTGTGGGTTCTAAAGGCTGATTTGTGGATGTCAGTGGCTTTCAATCTGATCTATGATAACCCGACTTTAAGTCGATTTCGAAAAAATTACTGTGCCATGTAATTCATCCAATAATTCCTCAACCATGGGAATGGGAAACTTGTCTGGAACTGTAACCCTATTCACCGCTCGATAATCAATACAAAATTGCCAACTGCCATCCTTCAAACCAACAGCATAGGACTAGCGTAAGCACTTGTGCTTGGAAGTATAATTCCTGCTATCAACATTTCACGAACAAAGCATTCAATCTCATCTTTCTGATACTGTGGTTAATGGTAGGGGCATACATTTACAGGGGCAAACCCAAAAATGATTTTGATACTATGATCTCGTTCACACGTTGGAGGAAACCCCTGTAATGGGCAAAAAATAGAAGTAAACGGTCACAACACCCTACGAATCGTTTCAAGAGGAACCTCCAAATCCTAGTTGCCCTCAACCTCGATGTTTCGTTCAATTCTACAATGAATCTCTGCCTCTCAAGCTTCAAGGATTTAATTAAAGACTACAAAGTTACTTGGGATTTCACCAAGGCAAGATCCACACTTTCAACACGACAGTGGACTGCCCAGCTTGAACAGCATTTCCAATTCCTTATGGTTGGTAATCACCTCTTCCAACGTCGCCAACCACTGAACTCCTAAAATTACATCTACAATAACTAAGCTAATTGGAAGGAAATCCTCGATGACAATAATCACACCCAAAGACAAAATCACCTTTCTTCAAAAACATCTGTCAATCGCTAACCCACTATTGTTTTCCATTTGTCTTTCTTTGTCGTCTCTCCTTCAAACAATGTCTTAGCACCTTCTAACTGATTGAATATCTCTTGCATTTCGCATCTTCACGGCCGTTGATACACTTTTGGTGATTGATCGTTGAATCTCATCCTTCATAGACTCACGAAGTGTCCAATTTCCTTTTCGATCGCTTCTACTTAGGATTCCATATGAGTTGCCATTGCCAGTCTCAAAACTGCTCGTGACACCAAAATTGATTGAAGCTGAATTTTATTTATCAAACTTGTACCAAGCCAAGGGAAGAATTCAAGAGCTTCCCCTCTCTCCCTATTACAACCTTTCATAGATAACAAAATAAAAGGTACAATATTCAGCTATCTTACTCCTATTAGTACTACCCTTTCTCCTTCTTATAGTTTGAGGGAAACTAATACAAAAACGTGGTCTCCAAACCTTAACTAATATCTAACCACTTGATAACTAATTTGGTTCGCTATTTACATTTACACCCCAGCATCTTTCCCCATCTTCTTCCTTCTCTGATATACTTTCTTAATGGCAGATCTATATTTTGACCCTCGATCCATCGAGTTCATTCACATGCAGCTTCATCCTTCAAAATCTTAACTCTTTTTTGCGATGATTCCTTCAAGATCTTACTCTCTTAAAAAAGGGTTTTAAACTTTAATCTTTGTTCTATCGTTTAGAAGCACGAATATCCCAAAAAGGTCAAAATATTCATCCGCAGAGTTTTATCTGAAAGCATCAATACCATATAAAATATTCAAAGAAGAAATCCTTCTTTGGCTCTCTTACCATAGAAAAGATTCAAAGAGGAAATCCTTCCTTGGGTCTCTCTCCCAATACTAGATGCATCCTTTGTAAGATTGTAGTAGAATCTCAAGACCACAGTTTCATTCACGATCATCAAACAACCTCCCTTCTAGAACATGCTTGTCTCCTCTTTAAGGTGGTGCTCTTCCATAGAGTTTAAGTTTCATTCACTTTTAAGTTTGTTCCATTTTCGTCCCTAAACTATTAAAATATTTGTTTTGGCCCCTGAACTTTTAGGTTTGTTCCATTTTGGTCAGTGCATTTTAGTTTTAACGAATTAATGCCATAGGTTCAAATATATGAATTAACATGTTAATTTGATTATGTATTCAAATCACATAGATTGAAGACGAGAATTGGATAAATAAATATTAGATGACAAAATTATAAAGGAATAATCAAAATGGTTAGTTTTTACAATTCAGGAAATAAATAGAGATTTTGAAAGTTCATAGACCAAAATAAAACAAATTTGAAAGTTCAAGGACCAAAATAGACATTTTGAAAGTTCAAGGACCAAAATAAGGTTTAAACCATTTCATTATATTAATGAAATTGCTGGTTTTTTATATGTTTCTGATCATTCAATATATATGTAAGTTTTGCAGTCCATATTCATAGGCAACAGGTTTAAGTTTAAGTGGACAAAAAGAATCAAATGTTTCTACAGATTTAATAAGCCGGATCATTCTATTCATGCTTCCTCTCTGTGATATAAACTAAAGGAAGTTTTTTCTGTCAGTAACAATATACAAACAAGCCAAGGCAGTAAGTTTAAATTAAGTATGAACTTCATTTTTTAACCGTAGGGTAAACAAATCCAAAATCATTCATAAAAAGTTTTTTGCTGACCTAATTAAGAAAGGGAACCAAAAAAAATAATAATAATAGAAACACACCTCATTTGTTGTAGTATTTGTAAGACAGAGTTTGGCATGGTAACCAAAGAAGCCTGCCAATAGCAGACAAACTATCGCGAGAAACACCATAAGTAGCAGTTGAGTATTGTAGGAGCCCAATATCCACTGTTGCAAGCCAAACAACAATTATGATCAAGAATGCACAATTTAAGCAAACAAAACAGATGGACAAAGAATGTAAAGTACTTACTTGAACAACATAAGGTGCTAGACCGAACAAAGAATTTTCCACGCCATAATAAACTGCATCAAATAAATAGGAAAGAATTGCCATGTTTCAGATTTAAATGAACCAAAGGCAAAATATAAAAGAGCTAAAAAAAATTAACATTTACCCGTCAAGATATAAATAACTTTTAATTCTTTTAATTGTCCAGCAAGGACTAGTCCAATTGCAACTGCCCCGTATACACAAAGAAGGAAATGCCTGTAAAACATGACACATTAAAATAAAAAAAAAAAATCATATGATTCGAATATTTGAGAACACTAGCATAGCAGAAGTATCCTGCTCTTGCAAGTATCTAACATTTCATTTTCAGAAATAAAACGACCAATATGTTCAAATTCCAAAAATTAAGAACGCATAGTCCAGAACAAATTTCTTTTCAACTCCACTGGATTGGAAGAAAATATTCCTTTAACATTAACCTTCATAAAAAAGTAAAGTACCAGGTTCAAAATTTGACTACATCCAACTAAAACGTTAATGCAATTGAGATGTTTCTGAATCAATTAGCACCTACCACAAAAGGAAGGCCATAAAATACCGGGTATTTCTCTCCCCTATACAGTTATTCTGCAAAGATGAAAAACCTTGGAAATATCAAAAAGCCGAAATTCAATGACTTAGACAATACAAAAGATGTCCATTGAAGAGATTGTAAAAAATAGGGGAACTGAGGTAATTCAAACCATCCATCCACAGTGATGATCAAAACGTGCAACACAACGATCACATATGCTGCAATGTTTGGATCTAGCAGGTCTGATACAATGAAAAATTAGAAAAAAAAGAATTGTAATTACAAGCCAGAGAACACTAAAAAATTAATAAGTGTACAGGTAAAAATATGTTTACTTGGGAATTTTGCAAGTTGGACATTCCTTTTCAGAATAAATAATGTTGTCATATGGATAAGCAAACTGATAACGAGATACATTATCAGCATTCACCGTCCCTGGATCAGAAAAGCTGGTTAATAGAAAGAGGAGAACACCAACAGTAACAGCCAAAAAGCTTGTATACCTGCAAGAACGTAAAACACCTATGGAATTCAAGATGAAACTCTGGTTGCGAAGTACTACAATTATAGCATGAATAACATAAAAATCCTAGGGCAATTACCTATGAATTCCACTTAAATAATAACCAGGGACATATTTGAATGTAGACATTGTAATAATGTAATAGGTAACCCCAATAATAGCAAGATAAATGACCTGCAAGAAAGAAAAACGGTGACTGAAAGGAAAATGAAAAACTGGTGCACAATACTCTCTTTGTTAAACATTAAATTTCATGTAATGCCATCATTAGAAACTATTGTACACAGTACACCATTAGAGTAGCAATTGGCTTCAGTGTGAATTCAATGGCACTGAAACAACGCACTTTTTCATTACAAATGGCTACAATGCCAATGATGAAGAATTAGCCCATGTATAGGAACTGGACAGAGGTAGTTATGTAGTTAGCTGTATAACTTCCATAAAGCTAACAGCAAACAGAAAACTAACTGCTAACTATTATGCAATAGCGACAGGCACAGCCGCGCGGTTAAATAAATAATTTTAATAAAACTGTAATCAATTTCACCCTCCTTCTATAAAGAAACTCCACAAGTCTTATGCTGATGGAATTAAGTTCATCTTGCGAATAGTGTTCAGGTAGATCAGACACATTGAAGGTACTTGAAATGTATGAACTGTGAATAAAGAGATAAGGTCCATAATATAGGCATTAGTTCAATTAATTCATGTCCTCTGCAGGACAAAACCTCTTTTGAAGCTTCCTACCAATCCCAACTGGAGACTAAACTGTCCTAAAGTGCACAAGTAGTCTCCTTCATTAGATCCTTCATTCACCTACGTTTATAAGCATCTACAGCATATATTCACTAGCCTTATCTAAATTGAAACAGCTTCAAATGTAGTCTTACGATGATTTCAGGCAACTTTTCAGCTTCTAGATTGATGTCAACACCTGTGGGAAGTTTCACTAAAGTCACTTTTAAGCAAGGACCTCTTGGGTAAACAACTTCAAATGAACATTTATTTGTGGATCAATAACTATTGTTCCTTGGACTATAGCATAGCGACTTAACAAATATATTCCACGTCCCTTTTCTAATACAATAGGAAATTATCATCAATGCCCCCAGCAAACAATATGTCAATTTTCTGATTAAAAACTAACCATCTAATCATAATGCATCAGTAACCTAATGGAGCCGATTTATTAGAAGAAACAAGTTAAACATGCAGACATACTAATGCCACAATTAGTACTCAATAACAGGAGAAAATTTGTTGTAATATGAAACCCAAATATATAACCGAAAACAGAAACATTAAGCATAAATATAACCATGAAGCAAAACCATATGTAAGTTCCAATGATCCAAACTTCTCGAGAACATTATGAAAGCAGTTTGTCTATTACAACCTGGTTCTTTCAACTTATCAAAAAGTACATATTTAGAAACCTGAAGAATTGGATTAGGTCTGTCACAGCAGAAACTTTCAATTGCTAAAATCGCATTAGTTCCCTTCGACCCAAATATATACCCTACAAGTCGCCTGCAATTGAACCAAAAAAAAAAAAAAAAAATATGACATAAAGCTACAAAGTTGGCAAAATGGATTTACAAAAGGTTAAATTATAAATTTATTACATGAACTTTGATGTTCCATTTGTTCGGTCCTTAAACTTTACAATGTTTTCATTATGTCTCTAAATTTTAAATTGAGATTCTATGTAGTTTTTGTCCTTTAACATTGTTTATTAAATGATGACATGACATATTTATTGTATGAATATTGACAGATTTGACACGATATACAGACAAAAGAAGTTGAACAGCTAGACAAAATAAAGTAACTAATGGAGATCTTGGATCTGAAGTTGTATAAGGACAGTCAATTACTCCATTCTTATTAGTGGTAGGTAGAAGGGTAGAGTTAAGGCATTGAGAGGTTTTGCGGTAAGGTGATCCCCTCTCCCCCTCCTTTTCTTGTTGGTTGTAGATATTTTGAGTAGGGTTATCTCTAGAGGGGTGGAGGGCAATATTCTTGAAGGGTCCATAGTAGGGGAGGTAAACTTGTCGCTATCTCATCGTCAGTTTTCCAATGATACTATCTTCTTTTGTTCGGGTAAAGGAAAAGTTCTTTGTTAATTTAAACTGCATCCTATCAGTCTTTGAGAGTATTTCTGGGTTGAAAATTAATAGAGGTAAATGTCAAGTTCTAGGCATTAATTATGATCCTTTAAAGATGAATAGATGGGCAGCTTTAGTGAGAGTGTTTAGGACTTCCTCTTGGACATAACCCTCGGAACTCATCATTTTAGGATCTAGTGGTTGGAAAAATCTAGAAACACCTTGCTTCTTGAAGAGAAGCTTTTTCTCTTAAGGAGGTAGACTCACCTCCATTCAAGCAATGTTGAGTGGTATCCCGTCTTACTTTCTCTCTGTATTTAGGGTTTTGTGTTTGTTAATAAGGCTCTAGAGAAGCTCATAAGAGATTTCTTATGGGAAGGGGTGGATGAAGGGAAAGGCTCTCATTTATTGAGGTGAAATTTAGTAACCAAGCCTTTGGATCTAGGGGGTTAGGCATAGGCAATCTTAGTATGCACAATGAGGCCTTGCTAGCTAAATGGTTATGGCATTTTCCTCAAGAGACTAATACCCTATGGCATAAGGTCATGAGTGGGCAACTACACATCACATCCTTTTGATTGGATCTCCAATAGGATTTTGAAAGTTGAAAGGCTTTTCCAGAAATCCATGGAAAGACATATCAGGTGGGCTTCCCTCATTTTCTTCATTTATTCAATGTTCAGTTGGAAATGAGGCATATACTTACTTTTGGGAGGATAAGTGGTTTGGAGATACACCCCTATGCTCTTTGTTTCCTCGGTTATACAATCTCACCTCTAAGAGGAACCATTCAGTAGCTTCTATTCTACCGTCCTCTAGGAGCATTTTCTCTTTCTCTTGGTTTACGTCGTCCGCTTTCCAATAGAAAAACGATAGATATTGTGGCCCTTCTACAATGTTTTCAAAGCGCAAGGCGCACCTCAAGGCTACAAACCTTTTGATTGCCTTAAGGCGAGAGGCGATAAAAAGGCGAGGCCTGAGTGAAGCGAGGCGCAATTTAATAAATAAATTAAAATAAATATATATAGCATATAATAAATATACTCATCAAAATATCAAAGCCTTAAATACCAAAAGACCATATACGAAATACAACAAAATATTAAAAACAGACAATGACAAATTGATAATGGAATGTTCTATCAGTCATTAATTATGAAAAATGCAACATCAAAAGCTAAAATCATCATCATCCTCTTCATCTAAGTCTAAGGTTTGGTCTAGTAGTCCTTCTTGGTCATTCTCCTCGTGATCTTCTAGGTCCAATTCCAATTCATCCTCTTCCTCCTCGTCATCATTAACCGTCGGTATAGTTGGTCTTCGAACTCTTGAAGTTGCAGTAGTTGCATGGGACTTTTCTTTAGAAGTTGTGGCAATTGTAGATCTAGTGTAAACTATAGGTTCTCCAACACCACTTGCACGGGCTACATCTCCC
>JAOANK020000063.1:143985-182149 GCA_026257165.2 Telfairia occidentalis | reverse complement strand
GGAAAATTAGAGATTAGTGCGTAATAAATATTATTTTAATATGTGATATTAAAATATTATTTTTTATTAATTAAATTATTTAATTAATTTAATAAAAATTAATTTTATGTAAAAATTATTATTATTATTAATTTTCCATTTAATTTAAAATTGATTTTATTAAAATTCAAATTCAAATTCAAAATTGAATTTTAAATTCATTGGATATTTGAATTTTAAATTGATTGTAAGTGGATTTATCCCTAGTTTAAGTGTTAGTATGACTAAACACTTTGAGCATTCTTGTTAACTCAATGTGAAGCCACAAATCCCACTCAATCCTCATCAAATTTGGTGTCAAATTTTAGACAATTTGATTTGCATGGATTATTGCATATATACAGACCATTTGTTGAGATTAAATGAGTTAGAAAAATTGGTAAAAATTGATGGTCAATTTGACTAAGAACACCGAGTACACAAAAACTCTCCAAAACTTAAAATTCCCTCAAATTCACCACAAATTCGAATCCCACAATCCGTTCTATGGCCGGAGATTAGTAGAGAAGACTCTGACGGTAGTCCACGAACCGTTCGTGATAGGAATCATCAAGAAATTCGGTGGAATTCGAGCTTCAAAGGTTGTTTTTCTTAAACACTATTTTTTCTTATTTTTGGTGCATGTTTAATCCTCGAAAATTGAAGCAATTAGAATGTAAATTGATCCAATTCTTTTCCGCTGCTTGCTCGTACGTCCTTCAGAACTCCATAGATGTTTTCTTTCACTTTTATACAAACTTCCATCATGTCCATTCTCGCTAGGGCTTTTTTTTTGCTGTTCAATATGCCCACCACAAATGTCGCCAATCAATTTGAAGCAACTCATATTTTCCCCCTTCTTTAGAAAGCAATGTCATAAAAAAGGCATGAGAACTTTGGATGCTGATAAGTTAGCTTCTCACGGGATGCATACTATGCAGTAATTCAGAAAACATCCCAACATTTTCACAATGTATAAAAAATGCATATAAATTATTTATCATTTCTTTAATAAAAAATAAAGCATACAAATGATGGTATAGAACTAAATCTTCAATCTTATGAACTCAATAATAAATCTGTTTACAGAGGGCAGTGGTATTTATACCACATGAGGTAAATTGTTTTAAGCATTAAACCTAACAACCTTTAACCCAATTACCCCTTTTTCTTTTCTTTTTTAATATCCATGAGTGTCCGGGCCAAGCTTACACGCACCTAGACTATTCTGATGGGACAACCACCTAACCCTACTATATTTCGTTCCAAGGAAACTCGTAGGATATCAAATTCTAGGTAGGCGACCACCCTGAGTTGAACCCATTTCCTTGAAGTCCTTTCACAACTTACATTGGCCCTTATTGACCACTAGCTCAACCCATGGTGGTTTCAATTACACCTATTTTAACTAATGAATAACTATCAACTAACTGTCAATATGAGTATAGCTTAACTGGTTAAGGCATGTACTCTCGCCCAAAAGGTTAAAGGTTCAAATTTCTACTCCTACATATTTTCGAAATTTAAAAAAAAAACCTAGCAACTAAGTAACCCAGCCGATAGCTTCACTAACAAAGAATTCCCCTACATCAAATGATCTCAACTTTCCAGTTCACTCACTCAATTTTTGGCCTACAAACATCACCTTGAAAGGACATCATATTAATTGCACTTATATGAAACGCATATTGCATGGGATGGCTTAACGCAGTCAAAGATACTATTTCTAACATTTGGATAGAGCGTAACTTCAGAATTTTTCAGAATAAGTCCTCATTTCATTCAGATTATTTTGATTTAGCTAAGTTAAAGGCTTCTCAATGATGATCTTTGTCAAAGCTTTTTTCTAATTTTCTTTAGAAGATATTTGTATGAATTGGGAGGCCATTATAACCCTCCTCTAATTTGTTGCTCTTTTGCTTTTATTTTTATCTCACATTTTTTAGGGTTTGTTTTCCTTTAGCATTAACTTATTTTCATTATATCAATGAAAAGTTTTGTTTCTTGTTAATGGAGGGAAAACAACAATAAACGACAACATTAGCAGCATATACTTCGACCCATTATTTATTTGTATATATAAAAGATTAAGACTTCCAAAATCACAATTATCCACAGTAGATATGGAAGCATACAGTACTCAAAAAAAAAAAAGATATGGAAGCATACAAGGAGTAATGCACAAGGAAATCAAATTTATTTATTCATTCGCAATCCCTACTGCATAATCTCCATTTTCTTCAAAATATCCCCACCATAACACCTCTGACCTCTGTAAAATGTAAGAATCAGGTCATTTTACTTAAAAAGCTCCTAACTTCTCGAACGGATATATTTTAAGTATTTTTACACAAACAATTAGAGTCATTCGTAACTTGGCTCCAGTTGGTGAATTGGATGGACATGTCTTTGTATGGCCATTTACCTTTTGTATTTTTTTTTTTTTTTTGGGATAAGTGACAAATGTGTCAAGGAAACAAAGAGAACAGCCTAAAGGCAAAGGGTTGAGGGAACCCTTTCGAAAAGAACTAAAAAATCAAGGCCTTCCAACGATGAAGGAAAAGGCCAAGGCTATAATTACAAAAAAAAAATTTATCATCTTAAGCACCCAGAAGAGGAGTTAAGTTGCACATAAGTACAAAAATTAGGGAAAGGGTATGAGACATTTTCAAAGGATCTACAGTTCCTTTCCTTCCAAAGTTCCCATAACAAGGCTTTTGAAGCACAATTCCATAAGACTCTAGCTTTTCCTTTCAAAAAATCACCCATCCAAAGCCTCAAACAGCCAGTCGTCGATCTTTTGAGGGAAGCAGACCGGCAGCCCAAAAAAAGACAGCAGATAAGCCCACCTCCTAGCAGCAAAATGACAATGGAGGAAAAGATGGTCCAAGTGTTCCTCATTGCTCAAGCAAAGACAGCAAACTGAGGGAGAGAGAGACCAATTTCTAAATTTTCTCTGAACCATATCATGGGTATTGATCCTTCTGTAGGCTAGGCTCCAGAGGAGAATCTTGACATTTTTAGGAACATTAAAATTCCTAATCAAGGAGATGATGGGAGTGGAAAGTTTAGTGGGTTTTCTGGTGAGGTTGAGGAAGGTAGATTTAGTAGGGAAGGTACCCAAATGTTCGAGGGTCCAAGAGGCTTTATCTCCTCCCTCCCCCAACCTAATTGTATCAATTTTTTTCCACAAAACTTATCCAGCCATCAATTTCCCGATCTGTAATGCTTCTCCGGAAGCCTAAGTCCCAGTCCTAGAATCTTCATTCCAGCAATCTGCAATACTAGCACCTTTTCCAAGGAAATAGTAAAGAGATCCGCGTATAACTCCTCCAAAGCATGTCCAGCTACGGATCTTTCCAAAATTTCACCTACTGGCCATTTCTCACTTTATAGGTAAGAAAATTGAAGAACAAGTTGCTGTGACTTGCAATATCAAACCACCTTTAGGAGGCAAGGATTTCCAACCAGGGGATCACATCCATAAATGCTGGAGATGACTTTCTTCCACAGAGCATCTTCTTCATCTTCTTCATTCGGAAACCTCCAAAGCCATTTTAAAAGGATGGTGTTGTTCTTTTGTTTGTAAGAACCAATTTCCAAGCCCCAGTAAAGCATGGGAGGTGAAGTGGTTTTAAAAGGACGGTGTTGTTCTTTTGTTTGCAGGAACCAATTCCCAAGCCCCAGTAAAGCATGGGACGTGAAGTCCAATCCCACTTCAGGAAGTTGTAGCCAGGACGGTAGACTCCACCATTCCAAAAAATTTTCTGACCAGCCTTTCCATTTCATTAATAACTTTAATTGGAGCTTTAAATATGGAGAAGAAAAATGTTGGGAGGCTGTTGAGAATTGATTGAATTAGGGTAAGTCTTCCACCCTTTGACATAGAGAAATTCCTCCATTTATCCATCTTATATCTGAATTTTTCAACAACGGGATCTCAGAAGGATGCTGCCTTTTGATTGCCACCAAGGGGCATGCCAAGGTAAGAAATAGGGAGCTCTTCCATTCTACAACCAAAATCATTAGCAGTTTGTGAACATTCACAGCACAGCCACAACCAACAAGGAAAATGGAGATAAAGGTTCACCAATTTCGAAAGATGTCATCTGTGATTGGGCTGAAGAGATTATAGTGTCGTCTGCGAATTAAAGATGTGTAATCTCAAAGCTTGTCTACCCATAGAAAAGCCCTTCAACATTCTTTCTTCACAGGAGGAAAGATGAGAGAGGATCTCCTTGTCTAAGGCCTCTTTTCGTGAATATTTTGCCACGAGGTCTACCATTAACAATAATTGAGAAGTTAACAGTAGACAAGCATCCCATTATCCACTTTCTCCATCTTAACCCAAAACCCTTGCATTCTAAGACTGCCTCAAGGTAAGTCCAATCCACTTTATCATACACCTTTTCAAAATCCAGCTTTAGGAGATATCCTTCTCTTTTCTGGCCTTCATTTCACCCACGGTTTCATTAGCTATGAGAATGGCATTAAGAATTTGCCTTCCTTCGACAAAAGCGGCTTGAGCATCATCTATGATGTGAGGGAGAACTCTTCTAAGCCTCTCCGTAAGCACCTTAGCAACAATTTTATACATGGAAGTAACCAAGCTTATAGGTCTATAATCACTAGCCTTGTTTGCTTGAAGCTTTTTAAGGATTTGACAAATATAAGTCTCATTCATTCTCCTATTGATGATGCCATTTTCAAAAAAAAATTGGAACACCTTTACTAAATCTCCTTTCAAGATGTTCCAAGTTTTTTTTTTTTTAAAACAAGAAACAACTTCTCATTGATAAATGAAAAGGAAAAAAGGTTCAAAGGAATAAGATGTTCCAAGCTTTTTTAAAAAACTCATTTGTCATACCATCCGGCCATGACGACTTTAAGTTTGCCAACCTTTTTATTGCCGAGTGAATTTCCTCCTCAAATTGAGCCTCAAGCATCTGTCTTTGTTGCACATTCATTGGAGCCCAATTCACTCCCTCAAAAGGAATCTGTGACCCTCAGGGGCACCATAAAAAAATCTGAAAAAGTGATGGAATTCTTCAACAATACCTTCCTCATTATCAATCAAGTTGCCAAGGCTATCTTCTAAATTCGAAATCGTTGCCTTCTTTCTCCTAGTCGAAGCCCAATGTGAAAGAAATTAGTGTTTTCAGCCCCCTCCTTTAGCCATTGAAGTTTGCACTTATGATTCTACATTCTTTGCCCGTTGATTACCGCTTCACTTATTCAGCTTTTAGGGAGGATCTTCTTCTATTCAAATCAGGGGTTATTATGCCCCCGTCTTCAGCCATATCAATGTTGTCAATCTCTGTATGTGGCAACTTTTTTTTATCTTCAATTTGCCCAAAAACTTCCTTGTCCCACCATCTTTCTATATTAGCTAAAAACATTGAGTGATCTAACCAAATATTTTCAAACCGAAAGGTTGTAGGACCCCATTTTTGCACACCAAAGCTGAGAAGAAGAGGAAAATGATCAGATGTAGTTCTTGTAAGTCTCACTAAAGAGGCATCTTTAAACTTTTCATTCCGACCTCTAGAAATGAAAAAACAATCAATTTTAGAGGAGAAAGGGTTATCTCTATAACTTGACCAAGAAAAAGCTTCATTTTTCAAGGGGACGTTGATTAAATCAAGGTCCTCGATCAAGGAATTGAACGCCTTTATGCTTTTCGTAATTCTCCCCCTACCAGATTTCTCTGCAAGTCATCTAACCACATTTGAAGTCACCACCTTTTTGTACTTCATATCTTGTAAGGTTTATTTCATTTAAATTGACAGAGACACCCTTCCTTTTTGGTGGGGCGACAATGATGCACTTTGTGTAAGCATGATCCTAAGGGTCTTGATCATGTTCGTTGGAAATGTCAGTTTGCTTATTCGATTTGGGATCGTTTCTTGGAGTAGTTTGGTATATTTTTAGCCTGTAGTAAAGGGTTGTGGTTTCATACTTCAGGAGGTCATTTTGAACCCTCCCTTTCGAGATAAGGGGCAATTACTTTGGAGGGCTGGCTTCTTTGCAGTTCTTTGGGGTATTTGGACAGAGAGGAATTATAGGACTTTTAGAGGGTTGGAGAGATCTAGCGATGAAGTTTGACCCTAGCTATGTTTAATACTTCTCTTTGGGTATTGGTTACCACAGATTTTTGTAATTATGAGCTAGGTCTGATTCGTTTGGATTGGAGCTCCTGTATAGTTAGTTTTTGTGGCTCCTTTGGCTACTTTGTTTGAGCTATCTTTTTATATGCCCTTTTATATTCTTTCATGTTTCTCAATGAAAGTGTTGTTTCTCATTAAAAATATATATATAAATATATAGTAGAAAAGGGTAGGAAAATTCAACTCCTCAGCTAGGGGAGGTTACAAGAACATCCCTCTAATTAGATAAAACATTAGAAACAAATTTACTATAGAAGTATTTGCTAAGCCTATGAAGCTGTAACAAAAAGGACATTGTCAAAAATTTACATATAAGAAATATACATACGTATATATGTGTGTGAAATATTTGCTAAAATATATAGAAAATCCTATTTAAGTTTTGCTTAAATTATGGATCCTTTTAAAAAGATATATAGAGTGCAATGAATCAGAAAAACTTATCAAAGATGGAAGAAAATACTTTTAAATGGAAGATGCATATCAATATTCATCTACCATACTTTATTCTCACGTCCCATTCCTATTCTAATAGGAAAGAATTCTGTTCCAATAGAAGGGGAAAAAAAACCTTCAGTAAATGTGGTTATCAAATGAAAATAGTAATTGTGGCATGTCTGTGCGTGTGTTGGTAGGAGGGGAAGGAAATTGACATACTATTTTTAGAAATAATTAGCTCAATTCTTGGAATAGCACAAAAAATTACAGCAGTTATCCAAACCAACCTTTCCAGTATACCAAGGTAACAATTGCTTGCACACTGTGTCATCTTCTCCAGCAAAGACCTCACTGCATTATCACCAGCCATAGCTTTGGCCTAAACCAGAAAAGTAAAGACTTAGCATTCATTAGAGATGATCCATTCATGGTATTCTAAGACTTTTTTTCATGTGTTCCAATGCATGTCTCAAGGAGATGCTCATTTGCCTAATTCCTAAAATATCCAAGGCTTCTAGACGAGTGAATTAGACCCATTCAATTGGTCAAAATCACATATAAAATTCTTGGTTAAGTTTCAGCAGATGGATTAAAGAGATTGGTTCCTTCTAAAGTCTCCAAATTTCAGTTAGCTCCATTTTTTTTTTAATGAGAAACGGAAGTTCGCTCCAAATGATGTTAAGTAACAAATTGTTGATTCTATTATATTGATGGTAAAGCTTCCAAGATTAAGCCTTGGGTTATCAAGATTGATCATTTTAACTTGAAAAAGCTCGTGATCTCATTCATTGAGACTCCTGGCAAGCTATAATGGAAGAGAAAAAAGCTTTTCTAGTAAGTGAATGGAATGGATTTGGAGCTGTCTTGAAAACCAAGTTGTTTGTTTGTTTGTTTGTTTGTTTTTTTTTTTTTTGAAAAAGGGACAAAATTTTCATTGAGGTCTTGAAACAAATAAAAATACAAGAAACAAACCCCCGAAGGAGTGAAAAGAAACAAAAAAACAAAAACATAAAGCATTAAAAGGAATCAGGCATACTGATGAAAGTAGCCCAATTACTACAAATATCTAATAGAAAGAAAGAATCAAAGGGATTGGCAAGAGAACACCAAAGAGAAGCTTCAAACTTAGCCATGTCAAAACACTCTTCCCAAGTTCTTCTTTTATCTTCAAAAATCCTTTGATTACGCTCAAAGTATAGTTCCGACGAGATAGCCTTGACGGCATTGATCCACATAAGACAACCATATTGTGAACATGAAGGCCCATGGAGGAGCTGAATAAAAGGAGCTCTTTGAGTCGTTGGAGAAGGCCCATTGGATGTTAAAGATGCTGAAAAGTGAATACAAACAATGAAGAGCAAATTTACACTTGAAAAGTAAATGGTCTTGAAATTCTGATTCACCAAAACATAGTACACATGTAGATGGCTGCAAAACTGAGAATGGAAGCTTCTTTTGAAGAATTTCGGATGTATTCAAGTGCCCAAAGTACAACAGCCATGAAAATACATTAACTCTCTTTGGACTCTTTGACTTCCAGAGGGCTGAAAATAAATCTTTAGACAATGGTGAATAAGAGGCCAACTTTTTAGACAAAGAGTTGACTGTAAAAATACCTGAAGAATGCAATTTCCATACCAAAGAGTCATCCTCATCCCTCAAGGTGATAGAATTAAGGAGAGATAGCAAAGAAGAAAACTCAATAAGCTCGATCTCCTTTAAATTCCTTCGTGTTTCAATCTTCCAAGATTTGAAATCATCATCCCACCTACTGTTAACTGAACTAGAGAAGTCAGAAATTACCTTAAAAAGGTTGGGAAAAGAAATCTTTAACGGAGCAACATCCACCCAAACGTCATGCCAGAATGAAATTCTTTTCCCGTTACCAAGCTTAAAAGCTGAAAAATGTTTCATCAAAGCCCAAGTCTTCACAATACTCTTCCAAGGACTTCTTTGGCGAGCTAGTGAGTGAAAAACTGGATACAAGCTGGAGAAATCAGCCCCATAAATACTGCAAATCACTCTCCTCCAAAGAGCATTTGGTTCTTTGGAAAATCTCCAACCCCATTTAGAAAGGAGGGCTTGATTCCTCTGTTTTAGACTCCCAATGCCGAGACCACCATCTTCCAAAGAGAGAGAGAGACTTTCGACCAACGAGCGAGATTACTAATTTTACCGTCCCTATTGCCTTTCCAAAAGTACTTTCTCAATAGCTTTTCAATTTCAGAACAATCTTGATTTGGAATCAAGAATAGAGACATGTAGTACAATGGAATGTTTGATAAAACAGAGTTGCACAAAGTCAATCTTCGCCCATGGGACAAATAATTTTGCCATTTTACAAGCTTTTTCCGAATTTTTCCACAACAGGAAGCCAAGAATCTGAAGAATTTGGGATCACCACCTAAAGGCATTCCGAGATATGAGACAGGAACGTCTTCAAGCTTACAATTCAAAAAACTAGCCACTTAAGAAGACCTTGAAAGAGGGATGTTGATGCCACCAATGGATGATTTTTCCCAATTAATTTTCAGCCCCGACAAACTCTCAAAAGCAGCCACTGTTCTAATCAAAGTTTTTAGCATGCCATCATTATCTTTACAAAACAGCAATGTATCATACGCAAATTGGAGATGAGAGATGTGCTCCTCACTATTTCTAACAATAAATCCTTCAAAATCCCCTTTGAATGAATAAAATCCAGCTTACTACTCAATACATCAGCCACTAATAAAAATAGAAACTTTGGAAGAGGGTCCCCTTGATGAAGACCCCTTGAAGCTTTGAATTCGACTCCGAAGCCTTTCGTTGATGAAGATAGAAAATTTGGGATTTCTAACACACCCCCTAATCCATGAAATCAATCGAGTACCAAACTTCTTTTGCTTGAGAACCATCTCAAGAAAATCGTAATTATCCATATCAAAAGCTTTTTCAAAATCAAGCTTAAGGGTCCATCCACTTTTCTTACGAAACTTAGTCACCAACTAGCTCATTTGCAATAAGAATTGAATCAAGGATTTGCCTTCCTTCTATGAAAGCACGCTGATTCTCAGAAATTGTAAATGGCATCACTTTCTTAATACGATCCATTAAAACTTTGGCCAAAATTTTGTGGGTAGACGTGGATAGACTGATAAGCCTAAAATTCTTTACTCTTAAAACGCGGTCCTTTTTAGGAATAAGACAAATAAAATTATCTTTAACACCTGCATTGACATAATCGTTCCTGAAAAATTCTGCAAAAAGTCGAAGAAAATCAGATTTCGAAGAGAATAAAGAATTTTGTGGTAAAACCATCTGAACCAGGGTCCTTGTTCTTTCCCAAATTCTTCAAAGTATTTAGAATTTCAGACTCCTCAAAACTCTTTCAAGCCATGCTCTATTCTCAAAAGAAATTGGACACCACGAAAGATTTTGAAGGGTAAAGCAAGGCAGAGAAATTCCACTATATAAAGAAGTGAAAAAGCCAATGATTTCTTGCACAATATCCAATTGATTAATGAGAGAAGCACCTTGATCAGAAACCAACTCCGAGAGCATTGCTTCTCTTTCTGGCTGCTAAAAATCTGTGAAAAAAAGCCAGTGTACTCATCCCCTTCCTTCAGCCAATGTAGCTTTCTTTTCTATATAAGATTTCGTTCCTCCAACAAGTAAAGATTGAGAAGTTCTTTCCTTAGTGAAGATCAGTAAAGAATATCCTGAGAAGATAAAGATGAGCTCTCTTCATTTGAGTCAATAGGGCTATTTCCTTGTAAAAGCTGAACCTCTCTTTCCTTCATTTTATCATTTAGTGTGTTCTAGCAACTAATATTTTTCTTTAGGGACTGTAACTTATTGCCAATAACAAAACCAGCCCAACCATATGAAGAATCACCATCCAATGCATGCTTAATAATTTTCACACATTCCTCCTCTTTGAGCCAAGAATTAAAGAATCGAAAAGGACAAGGGCCCCAATGGAATTTACCTGACTCCAAAATGATTGGAAAATGATTAGAGGTGGATCAAACCGATCTTGAAGCTCTAGAGTTCTCAAAAATGTCTTCCCAATCCTTAGAAACAAAGAATCCATCCAATAAGGACATAATCGGGCAATCACCCCCTCTTGACTAAGAGAATTTGCTATAGGAAAAGGGAATTTCCAGCAAATTAAGTTCCTCAATAATAGCATTGAAATTCATACTTCTTGATTTAACTCCAAAAGAACGTTCAGATGCCCAACGAATTGCATTGAAATCGCCTCCAAGACACCCCGGTAGCTCACATAAACCATAAATGGATCGTAATTCATACCAAAGATATTTTCTTTCTCAACAATTAGTAGGACCATATATGTTGGATATCCAAACTTCCTTGCCATTGACAAACGAGAGTCGAATTGAGAGAGAATAACCTCCTTTAAGACTTCCTTAATGCTAACTTTAGATTCATCCCACGATGATAAAAGACCACCCAATTTTCTCCAAGATTCTATAAAAGCCTAACCAATACCCTTCGAACTCCACAAAGATTTTATAATTTTGACATCAACCTTTTGAATTTTGGATTCCTGAATCAGCACAATATCTGAACATTGACTGGCAATAAATTTCTTGATAATCAACCTCTTATTAAAGTCCCCCAAACCTCTAACATTCCACGTGATAATCTTCATTGCCACGAACCAAACTTATATCAAACTTCTTTCAAGAATTACTGAGGGATGAAAGGGGACAGAACAATACCAATATTACCGAGAAATAATAAAGGATCTGAGAGCTGCTTGGAAGACAAATTATAATCGGGGGTCAATAATTTGGACACGCCACAATTGTCAAGTTCTTGTGGGGAAACTTGAAAGAGACTCTAAAGGTCTTTGTGAAGAGATAAATCCTCAATTGGCTAAGAAGTATTGGCTATTGGCTGCAAGGTGAAGAGAATCGAGACTTCTTAAACTCACATTAAATTCGGATTCAAGTTCAGAAAAAACATCACCCACCGTAGAGTCTAAATTCGTGGAATACAAACTGCCTTTGGAGAAAGATTTCAAGGGTATATGGATAGGAGAATAAGTGGATGGAATAGATTCCTTGGAAACCAGAGAGTCATCAATCATTGCTGAATTAAAAGCCCCAAATAAGTTAGTTTGAACAATCTCTTGCGAGAAAGTAACTTTGTGATTGAGGGGAGAGGTGCAGCGTTTTAAATTTTTCCTACCATAAAAAAAAAAGGCAATGCTTTAATACTAATATTCTCTATATTTCGAGTGCTTCGTTGGCTGTAGAAGCTTGAAAACTGAGGAGACAGCAGATTTGAAATTAAAAAAAGATGACCTTTGATTCTGATAATTAATTGATTTAGAGGAGCCACCTAAAGGATTTATTTATTTACTGCTATCAAAATTTATTGGTTGCAATAAAGCAGCTTGGTGGGCAATTAAAGAGGCGTCTCTTGTAATTCTGCAAGGCGAGGGAGAAGCCCTGCATGGAGAGGAATTAAATGCTAAGACTGCCATAATATCCTTTTGAATTACGTATGCCAAAGAAGAATCTAAAACGATTTCCATAGAGGGCTGTAAATTGAGATTCCACGACCAATGATACATCGTCCTTTTGAATATCCTTAGGCAATGAAAAATTTGAAACGACATCCTGATGTGACGATTCATTTTCCACCAAGGGAGAATGGATCGGAGACATTCAACTTCCTCATTAGTGGCTGAAGGAGTCGTTTATGAGAAGAAAGAAGCTTCATCAAACTTTTCATCTTCCATTATCAACTTGAACCTTTCAATGTGAACAAGATTAGAGAATTTGTTTTTATCAATGACAAATCAAGAGGTAGCATTTTTCATCAATGAGTTTGAGGCAAGAAGACCCTTTATCACTTTTCCTGTCTGGTGGACATTTTAAACATGGTTCCTGTGAAAGATATCTAGATGACTCTTCTAAAAGGTGCTTAAGTGAAGGGCAGTTACCATTTATCAACTTCAATTTGCAAATGGCACACTTATTTTTCAGGCTTATGAGGATAATGAACTCGATAATATTCCTGCGATCTTAAAATTGTTTTTGGCTGAAAAAACATGAAAAAAGATGGGTCCTCTCTCTCTCCCTCCCTCCCCTCTCTCCCCCTCCCCTCGCCCCCACCTTGCCACGGCCACATCCACCCTTAGCCCTCTGGAATCATGATCGCCTCTGCTAGAACCACCACCACCATTCACCATGGATTGTCTAGACAAAAGTTGTTCTGCATTGATCGAAAGAAAGAGGTTTATCCTAACCATTGACCCTTCCTCCAGAGGCAACAACGTCAGAATCACTGAATCTTCGAAGGATAAAGCTTTCTCCATCTCCTTGAAATGGGTAACTCTAAGATGGGTCAAGGACTGCATCAATCTTCTCATGGATAATCCCCTTGACCAAAAATTCTTCAAAGAATTGAGAGAAGATGAACACGTCTTCTGGGTGGAAAAGATATCAAATAGAAAAGGACATACATCTGAACTGGTTAGACTTGACGGCAATGGAGGTCAAAATAAGCTTATAATACCTGCTGGTGACCAAAGAAATGGCTGGAAATCCTTTATCTCACCGTTATCTGTGCATCACTCTGATCTTACCTCCCCTATTCCCCCTTGCAAACCCACTTTTAAAGAAACCATTTTGAAGAATAACAGCTCATTGGCCTTTATTGCTCCGCAACCACCCGAACCCCATCCACCTCATCCATCCTTTATTGAGCCAACTTCCACAGATAACTGCTTTCTCTCTCGTGACTCGAGAGCTATTATTATTCTTCAGAGGAGGAACTTTCATGACAATTGGATCAAACTCCTAACGGCCCTACAAGCCCACATCACGGCATACTGCTTATCTTAATCCTATCCTCCCCAATCAAGCCATCATGAGTTGTGAAAGTGAGGAGCAAGCCAAAGCTCTTGGTAACTATCAAGGATGGCAAAAAGTAGCGAATTACCAGGTCCTTTTCAAGCCTTGGAATCCCAGCATCATCTATAGGGACCTGGTAACGATCTCATACGGAGGATGGATAAGTATCCTTGGTCTTCCTCCTGATGTTTGGAACTTGGAAACCTTCAGAGCCATCGGAGCCGCATGTGGTGGTCTTATCGAAGTGGCAAGGAAAACCCAAAATTTCACTGATTTGATGGTAGCGTGTATTAAGGTGAAGGGTCATCAACGAGCTTCATCCCAGCCAAAATTTTTACTTCATCTGGTTGTTCTGCAACGATAGACCCAAGATACATTGTTGATCACAATTTAGCTACATTGTCGGCGTCCATGGCTCCCATCATAAACCACCGGTGCGTGAAACAAAAAGTGAGAAACCCCCCATTATTATCCCTGCTGCACCCAAGTACATTGAAGGGCCCAATGCAACATAAGATTTTTTTCCGCCTCCCAAAAAACAGGCTCTTGTCTCATCCCCCAGCTGACCAACTCCTCCCTAACCCCCCTGTCATTTCCTCAACTACTCCCATCCCTCCTCCTTTTGTCCCCTCTATGCCCTCTGACAAACCCTCATCATCCTTTTCTCTTTCTGCTCTCCCTAACCCCACACCTTTGACCCTACACCAACACAAAAAGTCAATAAGCCTCAGCCAATCTGGAAAAACTTTTTTCGTCCCTGGCCCCAAATACTCCAACTCCATCTTCTTTCTCCCCTCTGACCCAGATACCGAAAACCTAATCTCTTCCCCCTCCCACAGCTTTCCAAACTGTCCCTCTTGCGCCTCTCTTCCACCCATCTTGCACCCTAGCTTGGGCCTAGACTTGACTGATACCCAAGACTTGGTAGCGTTTGGGACTCTGCCCCTATTGAAGCTCCCTACTGTGATGTCCCCCCCCTCCCCTCCCCTCTTTACAACAAACCCCACTCTCTCAATCCGCATCTATACCTTGGCTCCATTGCTCCGTGGCTTGAAGAGAACGGGTTGTGCATCACGGCCATCCCATTCAAAAAAAACAAGAACAAACTCTCAGCAAAACAGAGCAAGGGGCTCAAGGAATTCTGCAACCTTCAAACTTCATTAACATATGACGTTGATCATAGAGCTGGGTTGACACTGATTGAATGTTTTTTCTCTCTTGGAATGTTCGTGGCTTGGGCTTTTGGAGAAAAAGAGCGCTCGTGAAACGTCTCATCACTAAACACAATCCGACGCTGGTGATTCTGCAAGAAACGAAATGAGCTTCTACGGATAGAGCCCTCATCAAATCGTTGTGGAGCTCTAGGAATATTTGTTGGTCCTCTCTTAATGCCTATGGCACATCGGGTGGCATCCTAATAATGTGGAATGATCCCTCTCTCTCCATTACAAACATTACTGAAGGTGCATACTCTCGGACTCTTCTTTGCACTTTATTTGATGGTTTTGACTTATGGATTACAGGGATCTATGGCCCACACACCGAGGAGGACAAAGATTGTTTCTTGCAGGAACTTCATGATCTATCATACCTTTGCTCTGAGAATTGGATTATTGGGGGTGACTACAACCTTGCTCGATGGACAAGTGACAACTCAAACAACACTCGCTCCCTCCACTGGTCGCGTCGTTTTAACTCTTTCATTGACGACAACAACCTATCTGATATTCCTCTTGGCAACGGAAAGTATACTTGGTCTGACTTTAGAGCCTCTCCCACTCTCACCCGCATTGACAGATTTCCGGTGGCGGACTCTTGCCTGAATAAATTTGTTGAGGCCTCGTTAAGAAGACTTGAAAGACCAACATCAGGCCACTACCCCCTCCTTTTGACTCTTGGCACACAAAAATGGGGTCCTTCCCATTTCAGGTTTAACAATGCTTGGTTATCTCATCCTAATTTTCTCTCCTTTGTGGGAAATTGGTGGGATCTTCACCCCCTCGTCGGTTGGCTGGGACATGGCTTTATAAAGAAACTGAAGGGTCTTAAGCAAGCACTCAAAGATTGGAACACACAGACGTTCGAACCCCTATCATCTACCAAAGCCAATCTCCAATACGAGCTTGCTGTGATTGACAAAGCTGAGGAAGAAGGCTCCATCACCGAGGATCAAAGATCACAAAGATTCTTGTTAAAAGACAAGATTCAAGACTTGGCTGCCAAAGAGGAAATTACTTGGAAGCAGAAATGTAAACTGAATTGGCTTCAAAAGGGCGATGAAAATTCTGGTTTTTTCCACAAATATGTCTCCGCTAAAAAAGGAAAAACTCAATCGTTGAAATCCTGTCATCTTCGGATACCAGCCTCTTTCCTAATGAGGACATAGAAAGAGAATTTATCTCCTTTTACAAGACGCTCTACGCAAGAAAACCTGGACTTCGATTTATGCCAGCCCCTATTGATTGGAACCCTATCCCAGCCGAATTAGCCGATGATTTGGAAGCTCCTTTTACTGAATCTGAAATCTGGAACGCCGTAAAAGACCTTGGTTCCAACAAATTCCCTTGACCTGATGGTTTCTCCTCTGAATTCTTTAAAAAGACTTGGAACATCATAAAATTTGACATATTTAAGGTGTTCCAAGATTTTTTTGAGAATGCCACCATCAACGCCTCCCTAAATGAGACCTACATCTGCCTCATCCCCAAGAAATTGGATGCTAAAAGGGTGGGAGACTTCAGACCGATCAGTCTAACTTCCTGCTTGTACAAGATTATTGCACGGGTCCTCTCGGATCGTTTGAAGAAAGCTCTCCACATCACCATATCGGAACATCAATCAGCCTTTGTGAAGGACCGCCAAATTCTTGATGCTTCCCTTATTGCAAATGAAATTATTGATGAATGGCATACAAAGAAAAAAAGTGGTTTGGTCATCAAGCGGGACATGGAGAAGGCTTTCAATAAAGTCGATTGGGATTTCCTTGGTGAGATCCTAAAGGCTAAAGGCTTTGGTAAAAAATGGTGCAGATGGATTAGGGGTTGTGTTTCATCGGCTAATTTCTCCATTATAATCAATGGTAGACCAAGGGGGAAGATATTGGTCACTCGTGGTCTTCGTCAAAGAGATCCCTTATCCCCCTTCCTATTCATTTTGATGGTTGACTACCTTAGTCGTTTACTTACTTTTGCTGCAAGGCAGAATCTTGCTGCTGGATTCTTGATTGGCAAGGAAAACCTTCGTATTAACCACCTCCAATTTGTCGACGACACCCTTCTCTTCTCTCCTATTGACAACAAAAGCATCACCAACCTCACCAATCTCCTCCATCTCTTTGAGGAGTCCTCTGATTTGAATTTTAATCGACAAAAAACAGAGTTGTTTGGCATTAATGTTGAAGAACAAAGGTTGGATTAGATTGCAATTGATTTTGAGTGCATTGTGGGAACTTGGCCTAGCACTTATTTAGGTCTTCCCCTGTTTGGTAAACCGAAGTGTTATAGTTTTTGGCTCTCCATTATTGAAAAGATTGAAAAGAAACTCGCAAACTGGGCTCGCAAACTGGCTCTCCATCTCTCCTGTTTGGTAGACACACTTATCAACAGCTCCTTAACCAACCTCCCTACTTATTATCTATCCCTATTCAACATCCCCACGAAGGTAGCCAAGACCATTGAAAAGTTATTGTGCCGCTTCCTTTGGTCGGGTAATAAGGAGAAAGAAGCCACCCATCTCTTAAAATGGGAGAAAGTTAAGGTCCCTTTATCTCATGGGGGGTTAGGGATTCTGGATATAAAAACCAGAAATGCTGCCCTTTTAGCCAAATGGCATTGGAGGTTTCACGTTGAAAAATCGACATTATGGAAGAGAATCATCAAAGCTAAATATGGCTCATGGCATTTTGATCTTAAATCTAGATCTAAAACCAAGATGAACTCTAGAAGCCCATGGAAGTATATCAACAACAGAGGGCATTTGATATACGACAACATCATATGCAAAGTGGGTAACGGCAAATGCACCAATTTTTGGAAAGATAGATGGGTTGGTCAGCGTCCTCTCTCTCTATCCTTCCCTCGCCTCTTCGCATTGTCTTCTACTAAGGATGCTCCTATAGCGGATTTCTGGAATGCTGACCAACAATCTTGGGACTTGAGATTAAGGAGAAACCTGACTGAGGAGGAAATCACCGAGTGGGCTCATCTATCCCTCATCCTATCATCTGCTCACGTCACCAACCGGTCGGATCTTTGGCTTTGGAATATTGATGATATGGGAATTTTTACAACAAAGTCCTTATACAATTTCCTGCTCACCCCCACTAATGTGACCGAGGACACCTATAAAGCGATACAGCATGACTTTTATCCCAAAAGGGTAAAATTTTTAATTTGGGAGATAAACCATGCATGTCTACTAAGAAGCATGGATACGGACACAGGACACGAACACGGACACAGACCCGATACGCCAATTTCTAAAAAAGTAGGCCACGGACACGTTAGGGATACGTTTTTTATTTACTTATTTTTTAGATATATGTGCTTATATGCATTCTATTTATTACTTCATAATAGATAAAACATGTAAAGTTTACATAGAAAATGGAATACACCACACTAAAAAAGTATAAAATGTCAAGTCTTTTGACAATAACTCAACCACAAAACATATTATCCAACACATTTAACCTACAAAAAAAAGTTTACAAGACAATAGAGTATCCGACAAGTATTCATAGATTGTTTGTTATGTATATTTTTATTTAAAAAATTCTTATACGTGTTCGAGAAGTGTATGTGGCGTGTCCATAAAGTGTCCGAAAATAAAATAAATAAATAAGCAATAGGACACGTAATTTTACGTGTCGGACAAGTCTCCGACGAGTGTCCGAGCGTGTCTGTGTCCGACACGGACACTCCTCCCATTTCGAAGTGTCCGTGCTTCTTAGCCTGTCTAAATACTCTGGATAAATTGCAAAGAAGGAACCCATCAATGGTGTTTTCCCCGAATTGTTGTGGTCTTTGTTACAATGATAGTGAATCTCATAGTCACCTCTTCATTCACTCCCAGTTCACCACAATGATATGGACTGCCCTCACCAAGGATTTTGGTTGGTCTCTTGTCTTCCCAGAAAATATTATTGATTGGTTCTCCCTCATTTTTATTCATCACCCCTTCAAGCATGCAAAAAAGGTCCTCCGGATGAATCTAAACAGGGCCTTTCTATGGATCATTTGGAACGAGCGCAACAATAGGTTATTTCAAAACATAGACCGATCATCGGAGGCCATAAAGGATAACATCTTGTTTAATGCTCTTCAATGGGCTAAAGGAGTTTCTCTCTTTTGTAACTACAGCTTTACTGCTCTTATATCCAATTGGAGTTGTTTTTTGTAACTCCTTGGATGGACTCTTGTGTTTGATACTTCATTTCATCAATGAAATGTTTTGTTTCCATCCAAAAAAAAAATTGTTTTTGGCTGCTTTAGGAACGAGTATTTATTTTTGGTTTGAATCCAAGTTGTGAGCTGATATTTTTATTATGCTCATTGTAAATCCTTTCATTTTGCATTTTTCTCTATGAAAGTATGGTTTTATAAATAATAATAATAATATTAATCCTAACAAGGTTTATGGTCAAGCAAACAAAATTGGTTCTTACCGAGAGTGGCTGCTTAGCTATCTTGGTATTTGGTTGGGAAGTAACCTAAGAACACTGGGTTCTTTGAAGCCTATAAATAGAGTTTCCAGAAGACTTGACAACTGGAAAAGTGTTATTTTCTCCCATAGGTATAACTTGTTCTTGCGCAATATCTGTTATTTGGCCTGACTATCTATTTTCTTTCTCCCTTTCAAATCCCTGCAAAATTGCTGAGATTTTGGAGAAGAAAATGCCCAACTTTTTGTGCTAGGTAAGATCCTGAGGGTGGTGGCAACTGGAAAAGGCACTCAGAGGTATGGAGAAAAGTCTGCATTCATAATTAGTGAGTAATCTCAAGAAGAAAAACCGAGTTCTGGTTTCTAAATGCGTCTGGAGATCCACTCATGAAAGAGGCTCTCTTTGGAATCCTATCATTTCAGTTCAGCTACATTCGAGGTGGATGATGGTAGTTGGTTCAATGGCAAGCAACGTATGCTTAGAAGTACTAGTCCTCAGAAATCTGTGGTCACTTGGAAAAAGATATATAGGCAGGTCATGCCCATTACAGTAAGCAATGGGGCCGACACTAACTAATGCCCATTGCTAGGCTTTTCTAGTGAACCCGTGAAAAAAAATGCTCTTGTAGCTGATTGTTGGAGGGCATCCAATAACAGTAGGAGGTTGACCTTGTTAAGCCCCTCAATAACAGAAAAGTTGAAGACCTTACTCAACCATTACAGGCTATTGACACTCATCATCCCAATGAGAATGGGGATAAGTTATCTTGGCATTTTGATCATTCTGGGGTTCAGTTGCAGTTTCCCTTTTTGCTCATCTCACCAACAGGACCACTATTATCTCTCTTTTCTTGCTGGAAAAAGAAACAAACTCAATGATTTAATGAAAAGTTGCACAAAAAAATAGTCATAGGCAAGGAACCTTTTACCCAATATCTGATATTTAATTTTGTGATACACACACACACACATGATATCTAAAGCCATGAAAATGAGATTGGCTAATACATACATAATAGCTATATCCATCTCTCTACTTACAACTGCTTGTTCCTTGGGATAAAGACTATGGGTTTGGGCATTCTTCCTCTACCAACAAAAGCTGTGACATGGACGAGTCCTTGAGAAAGCAAAGCAAAGGGATTCTGGAGTTTACAAGCCTTATTTCATCCATCAATTTTGACAAGCCTTCTTCATCCAAGACAATTGGTCGGTTGAATCCATCTATATGATTATTATATCATAGAATGTCAAGGGATTAGGCTCAAAGGAGAAGAGGACCCTCACTTCTCCAATAGAATCCCATTATTGTCATTCTTCAAGAGACCAAAGTCGACTCGGTAAATATGCTTTTCATCAAATCCATTTGCGGTCCAAAGATATTGGATGGATTACTTTGGAATCCTAGGGTTCTTCTTAAGGAACATAATTACGTGGGACAGACAACCCATCTTTTATTGTCTCAAACATCACCAAAGATGTTTTTCCCTCTCTCTCCTCATCTCCCTTGCTGTGGGATACTGACTTCTCGCTTATAGGGGTCTATGAACCTTCGAAGGCCAAGATAGAATGCAATTTTGGGAGGAACTGACCGACCTATCTTTCTTATGTACAGAAGATTGGCTTCTTGGAGGCGATTTTAACACTATCTGTAGGACAAGTGAAAAATCAATCTATAAGAGACCTAATCATAGCACACAAAATTTCAACAATATTATTGAGCAAGTGGCCCTCTATGATATTCCTCTCCCCAACAGCCTATATACGTGGTCAAACTTCATGAAATTCCCCACTCTCTCTTATACACAGGTTCCTTTCTTCTTAGTCTTTCCAATCGAAATCTCCTAATGCTTCGGAGAAACGTTTAGACAGGGCAACATCAGATCATTATCCAATTTCGCTTCCTTTGGCACTGCTAAATAGAGTCCCTCTCCATTTTGTTTGAAAACATGCAGTTGCATCACCACTCCTCTCCTACAGTCGAATATTGGTCGAAAAACACCCCTTAAGAGAATGGCCTAGCCACAACTTTTTTTTATTTAAGAAATAAACTTTTCATTGAGGAATGAAAAATGAGAAAAATGTTCAAAGATACAAAACCTCAATGAGAGCAAAAAGTAAAAAACAAATCATAAGAAAACAAGAATCCAAATAATGTAGGAACCATGAGAACAACAAGCCATAAGAGTCGGAACAAGATCCTTCAGGCTGCAAAATATACTCCATGCACAATAATTCTCTGCCTTCAGAAAATGATTAAAAGACCGGAGGTCAAATGAGATGAACTAAGCTAAGATTTCCATCAACCTTTCCAAAGATCGAAGAAGAAGATGTGAACAATGCTTTCAAAAGTTTTTTCAAGAAACTCAAAGATCTTAAAACATGACAAGACATCAAGAAGATCTAGAAATCCTCTTTCCATATAGAAAGCAGATTCACTCCACCTTAGCACGAAATAGAAACCCATGGCTTTATTCAGAAGCTAAAAGGACTTAAAGCCTTAATCAGAACCTGGAACAAGGAGACTTTTGGCTGCATCAGATCTCAAAAGGATCAGCATCTTTTGGAGATTGCTGTTTTGGACTCTTGGGAGGAATTAGAGGCTTTACAACCTGTACAACTCATCAAAAGAAGATCTCTGAAAGCTCAACTTCTCTCTCTGTAGTCAAGGAAGAACCTCACTGGAGACAAAGGTGAGTCAAAATGGCTCAATGAAGGGGACATTTTTCCATTGGTTTGTGATGGCAAGGAGGAGAAGAAATTCTATTCATGAAATCATATCTTTTTTTAAATATAATTTCACAATCAGTCATGAAATCATATCAATGGAGGGAAAAGGCCTTCTGTCACACAAGGAAATTGACGATGCATTCTTGACCTTTAATGAAAATTGTATACAAAGAAAGAAGGCAGTAGATTTCTTCCACATCTTTTAATTTGGGACTTGATTTCTCACCAACAAAAAAAAGGCTTGGAAAAGACATGATATTGAAGGAATCTAACTTACCTATTCAACATTGTTTGGCTCTTTAAAGAAGCCTCTGATCTAAATGCAAATTAGCAAACAACAGAATTGATGGGGCTTAATATGGAAGATCACAAGATTCATTCATTGGCGTCAACCTTGCAAAATGAGTTCTTGGCCAAACACATACCTTGGTCTCCCGCTCAATGGAAGCATCAATCAGTTTCTTTTTGGGACCCCTTGATTGAGAAAGTTAACGAGAAGCTCCTAGACCAATTCGCTGGGGTTCATGCATCGTTATAACTCAAGGTTACTTTTTTGGTCCAGTGATTGGCTTGAAGGCTCGCTTAAGATTCCACAAGCAGAGTTTGCTCGCATCAAAGAAAGAAGGGGGGAGGGCAAAAAAAGAAAGAAAAGGTAACAGAAGAACAAGTGCCCAACAATCTACATCTGCGCACAGAATGCAGTAGCTCAAATATCAATGTGCAAAAGTTTTTCTATAAACAATGCAAGCACTATAAGATACAAAACGTGCTGAAAATTTTTTATGATTTCTAAGCACCTCGACTATATATACAAATTTGTACCTGGCTCTGCAAGAGGTTAAGAACTGCAGAACCTGCAATATCATTAGCTGAAGCGTTCCGTGTCACTGCAGATAATGCTTGCATGGAACCCATCATAGGCTGCAATGTGTCATAGCATAAAACGTGAGAAGGCATACTTGAAATGAATTGTAGATTAAGAGAAGCTCAAACCTGACAGTAAAACCACAATCCTTGGATGGAAAGTCTACCAAGTCGAAATTGGTGCTCAAGCTGGGCTACCATTGCTTGGTAATCCTATGGAACAAAAGCAGGAGTATATTAGAACATACAGTGTTCAATTCAACATCTTTTGAGACTCTTAACATATTATTTATCAGACTCTACACATAATCCTATGGGACAGTGTTCAAGCTTCCTCTCGGTGTATTTTATCTTCTCCCTTTAGCAATTATTCTGTTACTCTTATAAGCTGCAATTGAGGGGGGTCTAGTGCAAAGAAAGAATTGTATACATTTAAAGAGTTTCTTGCACTTTAAACACTCTTGTACCATTTCAAATATAAATGAAAAGTTTTTCTTGTTTCAAAAACATATTACATCATACGTCAATTGAGGTTCCTTTTTTGTAATCATACTCTGTAATTTATTTACTGAATAAGAGTACACATTAGTTCGTAAAATCAGATTTGATACTCAAGAGCTCAGACATTAAATTTTACTTCAAAAAGTAAATTATCATACACGAACATGTACCAGGAATGAGAATACAAATATTGGGGGAAGAGACACTTGTATTACACGCACAGTTCTGCTCATTCAATTAGCAAGTCAGTATACTTTTCATAATGTGAATACCTAACCCAGTCCAAACTGTGGTTTAGAAGATACATTTGCACTACACATTTTTTACTATTATTATTAAAAGAATGTGTTAAACAAAATTATAAATTTAAAATTCAACCATTTATCCAGTATCTAATTTGGAGACTTGCTTAGAAGTTAGAACCTTAAATCCAGATGTTGTCTTCCTCTTGCAATCAAAACTGAACAAGGCAGTTAAGTGGGTTACTCTCTTTAATGTGCTCGAGCTCAAATCGTCCACTGGACCCACACTAAAGACCTTGGTGCAAAGGGAGGAATATTGTGATGTAGTATTGAAATCTACTTTTATTCCTGAGGTGGTGCGTGGTGCATGCATACACAACAACTATTAATTTGAAAGGGTGGATTACCCATATTGTCCTACTTTATCTTAACAGGACTGATTTCTGGATAGAGCTTAGACTGATGGAGTCCGTAAGGAGACTTCAATGTTGCCTAGGTGGCCTTCTGAAAAGCCTAATGCAAGAACCTTTTACCAGAAGCACATTAATAAATGCATAAATGACCTGTTGTGGATTGAAATTCCCTTATTTAACAGCTTCCACACTTAGTCTAATTTTAGAGACCAACCTACTAAAACGCTCACCAATAGATTTTTGGTTTCAGAAGGGTGGATTTCTAAATTCAGAAATCAAGGGTCTTCGGGAAAGTTAGAAGCACCTTAGATCATCTTCCTATTCTCTTAGAGAGGGGTCCCTTGGGCATAGCCCCTTTAAGTTCTGATAGGAATCTTTGCAATATAAACTAGGAAATCATGAACCACTTACAAAGATAGCCAATTTGAATGGGCTGTCATCCCTCCCAAGCTTCTAACAAGAATTCCATAATAACAAAAAATCACAAACAAGCAGGGGCACTTTGCTGAGATTGTTCGACTTAATGACAATGGTGGGAAGAACAAAATCACCGTGCCCATTGGTCACGAGAGGAAAGGATGGTTTTCCTTCAAGAAACTTACATCCTTTTATAGCTCTGACTCCCACCGGAGCATTAAAGACAAAGAACCCTCTTTAAAGATAGCTGCTGGCAACACTAGAAGCAATAAAAGCGCAACAACCACCCATCAATTTGATCAGAACCTCCGCACCCATGCCCCAAACCCCAAAAAGATGGGCGAGAACACAAAAAGAGATGCCAATGAACAAGAAATGCTCTCACTCAACTCCAAAAAGATCATTATCATCCAAAGGAAAAACTTTCATGACAGCTGATATAATCTTTTGCGCGCCTTACAAATTAATGTAAATGCCATTGTTTCCCTTGCACCTTTCCAGGCTAACAAGGCCATCATGAGTTGTGAGGATGCTAGACAGGCCAAGATCTTAAGTAATTACAAAGGTTGGCAACAGGTTGGCTCTTATCAGATCCTTTACAAGAAATGGTCCGATGAAGAAATTACAAAGGATGAAAAAGTTCCCTCTTATGGTGGTTGGATAAAAATCAGGGGTCTTCCCGTTGATAAATGGGACTTCCACACCCTTAAATACACCGGCGACGCCTGTGGAAGATTCTTAAAAATAGCCTACAAAACTCTCAACCTCATGGATCTTATGGAGGCAAGCATAAAGATCAAAGACAACTCCACTGGCTTTATTCCAGCATGGGTCTGCATCCCATCTCTCAACTCCCTCACCGTTTTGGTACAAATGGACCCTGCTCACTTCGATAGCCACGATGTTGAAGATGACTCTTTTCCCAAGCCTAATGATAACTCTCCCAACCCATCTGTTGTCCCTTCGCCGCCTGACTTTTGTCCTTCCCCTGCTTGCCCCTCTGCACTCGCAGACCCACCTAATCCTCTACCTACTCCCCCCTGTACCTCATCTGAACTTGATGTTTTGAGGGACCCACAACCATTAACTCTCCCTGCCTTCGGGACTTTTCCCCCTAATGAATTTGACTTTTTTCCCTCCAATCCCACAACCCTCCCCTCCTGCCCAATGGTCATTAACCATCCACCCACTTCTCACCCGCCGAAATCAGACCTTGACCTTCCCAGCCCCTCCTCTCTAAAATCACTCAGCAAAAACCTCACCATTGAAAACAAAAAGACTTTATTCCTGAAACCAAGCAATCTACCTCCATCATTAACCTCCCCTCGGAGCCAGACACAACTGATTACCTTACCAGCCCGCTCTCCACTCCCCTAGACTCGCCCCACCTCTCTGCCGTTGACCCATCCGTCCCTGCATCGCCCATTGATGCCCCCTGTTTCCAGGCCATTCACCCGCACCCAGACCGTTTTTTTTATTTCTACAATCCTTACCACTATCACCTCCGTGCCCTCACCCCCTGGCTTGAAGATTGTGGTCTTTGTATCATGGCCATCCCCTCTAAGAAGGGCAAGACCAAACTTTCTGCCAATCAAGTCAAAGGTCTCAAAGAGCTCCGAAACCTCCATTCTTCGATCAACTATGAGAAAGGAACGGATAGAAACAATAGGGAGGGTTTTAACGCATTATTATGATAATTCTATCTTGGAACGTTAGAGGGCTAGGCTCTTGGAAGAAAAGAGCCCTCATCAAATCCATTATCCTCAAGCACAACCCCACTATTGTGATTCTTCAAGAAACAAAATGTGGCAACATTGATAAATGGTTCATTAAATCATTGTGGAGCAGCAAAAGCATCAGTTGGACCTCCTTAAAAGCTTTGGGCTCCTCGAGCGGCATCCTTATTCTTCAGAACGATCCCTCCTTCATAGTTTCAGCCATCACTGAAGGTGCTTATTCCCTGTCCCTGAATATCTTTTTACTTGATGGCTTCAGTTTTTGGTTGACAGGGATCTATGGCCCTTCTTGTGAGGAGCATCGATTACATTTTCTACAAGAGCTTCAAGATCTTGCTGGTCTTTGTGAAGGAAATTGGATTTTGGGTGGTGATTTCAACATTATTCGAAGGGCCTGCGAAAACTCAAATGGAACCTTGCCTTCTCCTTCTATGAGCAGAATTAGCAACTTCCTCAATCAATTTGGGCTGATTGACCTTCCCCTATCCTACGGGCTCTACACAAGATCGGATTTCAGGGCTCCTCCCACCTTATCTCGCATTGACCGCTTTCTAATTACTGATTCTTGTTTGATGAAGTTCTCTAATACTATTGTTAGAAGATTGGATCGCCCCACATCTGACCATTTCCCCCTTATTCTGAGTTTTTGGCAATCTGAAATGGGGCCCCTCATCTTTCAAGTTTGAAAATATGTGGCTTCTTCACCCAAACTTTATGACTTTTATTGAAGGTTGGTGGAACCAACACCCGTTTGAAGGCTGGCCGGGCCACGAGTTTATCCAGAAACTGAAGGGTCTGAAATTGGCCTTGAAAAAATGGTATTTGGACACCTTTGGCAATGTCATTACCCAAAAAGCTGAGATCCTCCAAGGAATCTCTGATATTGACTCACTAAAGGAGAGGGCTACTCTTTCCCCCGTATTGGCTGCCACTAAAACCTCTCTCAAGGAAGATCTCACAACCATCACCGCCAGAGAGGAATCATTATGGAGACAAAAATGCAAACTCAAGTGGTCTCTTGACGATGATGAAAACACAAGGTTCTTTCACCGATATGCTGCTGCAAAAAAGAGGAAAAGTACTATTTCGGAAATCCTATCTTGCCAAGGTAACAGCCTGCTTTGTGATGATGACATTGTTGCTGAACCTGTCGAGTTCTACAAGAATCTCTATAAGAAAGCTGGCGGTCCTAGAAATCTGCCCCCAAACATTGATTGGAATCCCATCTCTACGGAACAGAGCACCCTCCTTGAATCCCCTTTCACCTTTGAAGAGATCAAGCTGGCGGTCAACGAGCTTGGGTCAAACAAATCACCCGGCCCTGATGGTTTCTCTGCTGAATTCTTTAAAAAGAATTGGAACATTCTGAAGCACGATCTCTTTCTAGTGTTCCAAGATTTTTTTCAAAATGCCATTATTAATGCAGGCCTAAATGAGACTTACATTGCACTCATCCCCAAGAAATCTGATGCTCGTTCAGTGGGTGATTACCGACCTATTAGCCTCACATCTTGTCTCCACAAAATTGTGGCCAGAGTGCTCTCCGAGCGTTTGAAATCTGTCCTCCAGCACACGATAACAGAATCTCAATCGGCTTTTGTTCATGGAAGGCAAATATTGGATGCATCATTGATTGCCAATGAGATCATTGAGGACTATCAAAGGAGAAAAAGAGCGGATTGGTGATTAAGCTCGACATCGAGAAAGCTTTTGACATGGTTGATTGGGATTTTCTTGATTCCATCTTAAAAGCCAAAGGGTTCAGAAAGAGATGGAGGAATTGGATTAGATGATGCATCTCATCTGCAAACTTTTCTATCATCATAAATGGTAGACCTAGGGGAAAAATTCATGCATCTAGAGGCCTCCGTCAAGGTGACCCTCTTTCCCCTTTCCTTTTTATTCTTATCATGGATTGCTTGAGTAGAATGCTCACCCTAGCATCTAGCCAGAGACTTATTACTGAATTTGAGATTAGCAACATGGTCTCCATCAACCACCTTCTCTTTGCTGATGACACTTTACTTTTCTCCTCCATTGATCGTCACTCCCTCAACAACCTCCATAGCATTATTGGTTCTTTCGAACTTGTATCCGGTCTCAACATTAATCGACAAAAGTCAAAACTTCTTGGCATCCATGGTGAGGACTCCTTGGGAGAATCTTTGGCTACACAGCTCAGATACAAATCAAGTCCATGGCCTTCTACTTACCTAGGTCTTCCGCTAAACGGTAATCCTAAGAAATACTTTTTCTGGCAGCCCGTGATTGACAAAGTGGAAAAAAGACTCTACAATTGGAGCCACAATTACTTATCCAAAGGCGGTCGCCTCACTCTTATCCAAGCCACCCTCTCAAACCTCCCCATATACTACCTTTCCCTCTTTCACCTACCCCTTGAAAATTGCAAAAGTTTTGGAGAGCCACTTTGCTCGCTTCCTATGGTCTGAATGCAAGGACAAGAGACACTCGCATCTCCTCAAATAGGACAAGCTCAAAATTCAACTTATTGATGGCGGTCTAGGGATTACTTGTCTTAAGCAACGAAACAAGGCCTTATTGGCCAAGTGGACTTGGCATTTTCGTTTCAAAAAGGATGCTCTCTGGAAGAAAGTAATAAAGGCCAAATATGGCACTGGCAATACTGATTTATCGACCGTTTCCAGGAACAAAGTGTCCTCCAAAGCTCTTTGGAAGCATATTTCATAGCGAGCTCATTTACCAGAATATCCATTATCTGGTGGGGGACGGTAAGAATACTCTTTTTTGGGATCATCCTTGGCTCACCCAACAACCTCTCAAATTTGCATACCCATCCTTATATGCTCTTTCATTGAGCAAATCTGACACGGTGGCTGATGTTTGGAATGACACAAACTGCTCATGGGTGCCAAACTTCCGCAGGAACCTAAACGATGATGAAGCTCGAGACTGGACCGCTTTGTTTACCATCCTCCCTCAGTCTTTAGTCAATGACAAGGAAGATACTTGGGTGTGGAAGCTGGAAAAACATGGTCATTTTTCATCTAAGTCCCTTCTTCAAAACCATGGATCTGCCTCTAATCTCCAAAAACAAAGCCTTTACAAAAGCATCTGGTTTGATTCTATTCCTAAGAAAGTCAAGTTTCTTCAACGGGAAATAAGTCACCTCTGCATCAATACACATGACAGGTTGCAACACAGAAGCCCCTGGATTAGTATCTCCCCTAATTGGTGCTGTCTTTGCAAAATATGTGACGAATCTGCCTCTCATCTCTTTGTCCACTGATCCTACTCTACACAGATTTGGGCTCACCTCTTGTCCCCATTCAATTGGAGCTCTGTTTTCTCTGCCACTGTTACGAATTGGCTTTTCTTAATTTTCACTCAACATCCTTTTACCAAACATAGGAGGACTCTTTGGATGAAAATCAACCGGGCCTACTTTTGGATTATTTGGAACGAACGCAACTCTCGTATCTTCAAAGGCAAAGAACACAACTTCGATGCTATCAATTGCGCCATTCTTCAATTGGCCCTTACTTGGTGCAAAAGATCACCCCCTGTGTAATTACACCCTTACTTCTCTTCTCAACAGTTGGAAGTACCTTTTGTAATTTGGCTTATCCTTTTGTATTTCATTTAAATCAATGAAATCTCTTATCGTTTCTTATCCAAAAAACAAAAACAAAAATCTCCTCACCCACTAACATTTCCCTAACTTGTATACAATGTAGATATATATTTTAACAAGAAATGAACTTTTAATTGATAAATAAAAAGAAACAAAAATATTCGAGGATATAACTTCCAAAGGAAGTGAAAAAAATTATAGGAAACAGAAACTTCATTGAAAAGGATACTCTAACTTAGGCTCCATCTGGGATTGATTTTGAAAATGTTGCAAACTATTATGGTAGAATTTAAACCATTTTTAGACTTTAGTAAAATTGATTGTTTATTAATCTAAATAGAATCATTTTTTTAATCACGCTGATTTGCAATATCTGGTTGACAACAGCTTTAGAAATTGGCTGTCTGAAAAATCTGGTGCAACTTTTAAAAATTCTCAATTTATTATTCTATATCTAATTAGTTTGCAATTTATTTTGCTTATATTTTTTGTGTTTAAATTAAAATAACAATTTGTTCAAAGCAATTCTATAACAATTTTTTTATCGAATAATTTAGAGCAAACAAAATATAATTTATAATTTAAATTATACAAAAATTTAAATAATCATCCTATAAACAAAAATTTGAAATTAAATATCAACATAATATTATGCATAAATGAAATATTTGGCCTTTTGATCATTGTAGCTAAACAACAATAATTTAATATTAACTTACCAAAGAGTAAAACCTAATTTTAATGTTTAAAATTAAAATTTACCAAACACTAATTAACTAAATACTACAGCTGGTTTTTTAAAAGATATAGTAGACAACAATTATTTTAGCAGTTAGAGCAATCCCAAACTTATTTTTAATAACTAACTGACAGTTAACATGAACATAACACGAGAGTTCAAGGCAAGAAAGAAAAGTAAATAACTAATTAGAAATTATACCCTAACTTCAGTCCCTTCGTTACTTTCCCTTTCTCACGGATACCTGTTTAACGGGAGGTCTAACAAGTTAAAATCCTGCTAGTTCCAACATGTCCTTGAAACTCGTGCCAATAGATTTTTGGTTTTAAAATGCTGAATTTCTAGATTTCAGAAATGAAGAGTCTCACGGGATGTTACAAGCACCTTATATCATTTTCTTATTCTCTCAATGACGGATGTCTTCACCAATTTAAGCATAGTTCAACTAATCAAGACATATATCCTCGACCAAAAGGTCAAAGGTTTGAATCCTAACCACCACATGTTGTTGAACTAAAAAAAGTGTGAATGACATCTTCTCATAAGGTCCTAGCACCTTTTAAGTTTGAAAATTGTTGGCTTCACTAGAAGCCCTTTATGCCTTCTTTGAAACTATGGTGGAGTGTGACAGGAAGTGAAGGATGCCATGGGTTAAAATCTACACATGTTATCTCTCTAACGTCTAAGAAAATATAGATCTAACCATAGCCGCATCAACACTGCTCTTTCATAAAACTCATTAAAGTCCTTGAGCTAGTAAAACTTAATCGCTCCCAAATTTCTAGAGCGAGGGCAGAGGAAAAGAAAACCTTTAACACTTCTTTTGGATATTCTTTGTCCGGCTGCCTACAGATTGTTGTTTCTTTGATTTATAAGGATGTACTGGCAAAATAGAAAGAATACGAAGGCATTTTTTCCACTGTTACTCAAAAGAATACAATTTTTTACATCAGGGTTAAAAACAAAGAACTTACTAGAAGGAGAGCTCTAAGTGCAGCAGCAAAGGCATGATTAACTAAGCCCTTCTTGAACTGAGATCTTGATTCAACAAACTGATTAATAAACAGAAAGCTCTCACAGAGAGGAAATATTCTTTTTGCCAATTCCTGCAATATTAGCCATAATTAGCATTAGAAGAATTTATGCCAACATCATAATCAGGTAAAATGATAATAATCTGTAACGGGGGTAATTGTATTCATCACATTGTAAACGTTTTCGCAGATCAGGGAACTTATTACAAATTTGGGAAAGATCTTTAAATTTGCAGATAGAAATATAATAGTTGAAGAACAAAAGGAGTTATGCTTTACCAAATGCAACTCATTAAATTGCTTCTCGAAAAATATTCAGCACTATAATAATACAATATATACAAATCTCCTACACTTGGCTGATGTAAAGTACAAACCATTGCAAGGAGGTTATCATGTGATATCAACACTTGTATAAATTTACAAAATCTACTAGATAATCCAGTTCCTAGAATATAATGAAATCTAACAATTACCTCAACGACATCACATAAATAGGCAGAAATTAAACTATGTTTGTAAAGAACTTAAAAGTCATGATATCCAATTGAATGATGTCGCGTTCAAGTTTTTTCTTTTCTAAATCGGCACCAACTAAAAATGAGCTAATATCATAGGATGGCAAATTAGCAAGATAGTTAGATACTATGCTTGAGCAGAAATTTTGAAACAATAAACCTACTAACCACACCTACAAATGCAAGAAGTTTAATAATAATAATTAATAAATAAAAACGACAATGACAACAGGCGTATCAACTGTATATGTCCAAAATTGCTACCTGAAGAGCCAGATCCATAGACGCATCAACCTGGAAAGAAACTTCATCATCTTTGCCGTGAACTCTTTTGATTGAAATATAGCGTCCCTCAATTCCAAGCAGGGCAGAGAGAAGATCGTCAATTACAATAAGTTCCTACATATGTAAGTGTGACAGAAGACGATTACATCTGTCAGAAGCTGTGGTGAAAATTCAAAGAAAAAAATAATATTGACAACCAAACTCTGCTTCTTTATAAAAAAAAAAGAGTTCAAACACCAACACAAAACACGAAGATACAGTCTGGATATAGTCCAACATTGTAAAATGCTAGATACTTGGGGTGATCAAAAAATTGAGTGAGCCAAAGAACCGAACCAAAGCGATCCAAACCAACTAGTTTGGTTCAATTACATAAAAGAATTCAGCGTCCTCTGTTCCTCATGTGAGAAAACCGAAAAAGTTCAGGTTGGTTCGGTCTATGATTTTAAAAAGCAAAAAAAAAAATTGAACCGAACCGAATTATATAAAAAAAATTATATTTCAGCCCATTAAAGCCAAACAGCCAAGCCCAATTAAAACCATAATTTATCCCTCTCGTATCTAACACTTCTCAATTTTCACACCTCTTTTTTGCTCTCTCTCACCCCTCCCTCTCATTTTCCTCTCTCTCTCTCTCTTCCTTCCTCCCCCCACGCTCCTTTCCCCTTCTGTCCCTCACCCCCTCCTCCACGCCATCGTAAACCCCCCAAACCATCTCTCCTTTCTCACACTGCTGTAGTGCCCCAATACTTCTCCAACCTCCATCTCTCGTATCGCTATAGTTTTGCAAACATGCCTCTTTGTCTCGTCTCTCATGCTGTCAAAGGGCCATCAATGGTTCTCCTCACCTCTCTCATGCCGAGTAGAAATAACCCGTTTCTTTTGCAACAACAAGACCCTCCATCACTCTCTTTCCTCTCCCTCGATAGCTCTCGCTCTCAACGATTCCAATCACCTTCATCGATCACTACTCTCCTCCCCCTCACTGCCCCTCTATTCCATCGCCTTAAGCCCAAACAGAGAGAACCAAACTAATAAAACCAAAACTTTGCAATTTGGCTTTCTTTGGTTTTCTTCTTATTTGGACATTGGTTTAGTTACGAATATAAAAGAGGTTTTCGGTTCGGTTTTCGGTTTGATCAAAAATCGAGAAAACCAAACCGATGATCACCCCTACTAGGTATCGACACATCAAGGACACATTTATTTTTCTTTTATAAGAAACCAACTTTTGTTAAGAATACGAAAGAACAAAGAACACAAAAGGACTCACAAAAACAAGGGTTGTACAAAAAGGAGGTGTGGGGGGAATCCCAACAACAAAATGGAACACCAACAATTACAAAAAAGAACCCAACTTTTGGTAGCCAAAAACAAAGGTTACAAGATAACTTAGAATTGAGGGCCATAATAAAGTGCACTAAATTCCAAACATCCTCCTACTATCTTTCCTAAGAAAGACTCTTCGATTCCTTTCTGACTAAATAAACCACAAAACTGCCAAAGAACCAGGCAACTAAAGAACCCAACCCCATCACTTATGGGGGAAGGGATTCAAAATGATCTCCTCCAATATCTCACGAATACTTAAGTTCTAAACAAAGGCTAAACCAAAGCCCTACCATAACGTCTTTGGTGAAAAAGACAAAACCATAGTAAATGATTTATATGTTCAGCTTCACTCACAATACACACCAATTCAAGTCAAAGACTTAGCAGAAACTTCCTGCAAAACATCAAAGGTACTAATCTCTCCTAAAGCAACCAACCAAGCAAAGAAACAAATTTTCTTCGAGATTTTTCGTTTCCACAAGGAGGTGAAGACATAACAAGAAGAGGATGGAGCCAAAGGGGAGACCAAATGAATCAATAAAGACTATTCTAATCCTAACATCCTCCTACCATCTTTCCCAAGAAAGACATATTCCTTTTCGACCAAATCAACCACAAAACTGCCAAGGAACCAAGCAACTAAAGAACCCAACACCATCCCTTAAGGGGGGAAAGGGGGTTCAAAAATAACCTCCTTCAACATCTCACGATACTCAACCTCTAAACAAAGGCTAAACCAAAGCTCTACCACAGCATCCATAAACTCGGGTGAAAAAAGACAAAACCATAGGAAATAATTTATATCTTCGACTTCACTCCTACATAACACCCACAAATTCAAGCCTAAGACTTGAGAGGAGACTTTCTGCTATTAATCTTTCCCAAAGCAACCAACCAAGCAATGAAACAAATTTTCTTTGAGATTTATCGTTTCCACAAGGAGGTGAAGAGATGACAAGGAGCAGATGGAGCTAAAGAGAAGACCAAGTGAAGAAATAAAGACTTACAAGACAAGAACCTAGATAACTTCAAGGACCATAAACGTTGATCTCTAAAACTAGGGGAAAGAACAACCAATTGTAGCTAAGGCAAGAGGCAAGTTAACTCCTCAATCTCACAATCCAATAAAATACAAAAATGGAGATTAAAAGAATATGTACCATCTTGAAAACCAGGCTACAAGTAGAAAAGCAGGAAACGAGAGGAAAAGAGTTCATAACCAAGCCATGGATCCTCTCGAAATTGAACCCTACAAGGCTGCAACCATCGATACCAAGAAAGTGGTAAAAGACCAAAAAATCGAAAGGCATGAGAGATCACTTTCAATGGATTCCTAAGGATGCCTTTAGAAGCAGACCTAAAATCTCAACTATTAGAATGTAACTCATACTTACTCACAATTATCTTAGGCCACAAAACCTAAGATTCTAAGGAAAACCATCACAACCAATGAGATCCTTATCTAAAAAAAACTAAATGAGATCCTCTACTGTCTTCAATCCCTCCCAAAGAAAATCCCCCATCGTCTTTCCACTCAAACTTAACCAATCATAGTATCCTTAACAAAGAAAAATAATACAAAGAAATACCACTCAACACCAACTGAATTAAGGTGAGTCTTCCCTTTTTGAGAAAAAAGGCTTTTTCTAAAAGAAAGCCTTTCTAAACCTTACTTCAAAAAGGGTAGCTCGTAGGATTATGACAAAGGGAAGACCTAACTATGACAAAGGAACAAAACCAACCTTCGAACCAAAAAAACTAGCCCACCTTCTAAGTTGACCTTTGAACCTAAATAAGGAGCATTTCTCACAATTAACATTAACGGCCAAACAAAAGCTCAAAATCCTACTAGATGAGGCAAATGTTCTAAAAGGATTCCTTACTACTTGAACATGAGAGGATAATGTAATTGGTAAACGGTAAATGAGACGCATGAACACGATCCCTGGCAATTTTGAAGTTCTCAATAACATTCCTTTTAAGCCATCTCATTAGAGAACGACTTAAGATGTCAACCACAATAATGAAGAGAGAAAGAGAAAGATCCCCTTGCCTAATTCCCATATCACAAAAAATTCCCCAAGATTACCATCAGCTAGAATAGAAAAAGTTAGTGGATTTCCATCTCTTCTTTAACCATTCCAACAAAGCATCTACCGTTCTTGAAGCCATATAGGTAACAATTCCTACTCATCTTTTTCTACAACCCATTTGCTTTCCCACAACTAGTCTTCCTCTAAATTCTTCAACCATGTTCCAAAAATCTCTCCATCCGATCTTATTAGGGTTGGAGTCACTACACACCTTTTCACCCATTATTGGATATAGTAGTAATCTTTAAAAAAAAAAGACCCACCAAAATTTGTACTTTTATCATCGAAAGAGCCCCACTAGCAAATTCGATTTTCTTAAACAACCTATGATTCAAAGTGCACCAAAGAAGCCCATTGAAAGACTGTTCCATCTAAAGAGTTTGCTCCCATTGTAGTCTAATATAGAAAGCATAAATTTTATTTTTTCCCCCAACTTAATCAGAACGCTCCCACATTCACTGACTAATCTAATTGAGAAAGACTTGTTTTCAATGCTGCAATTACTAAACACCATTGCCACGTCATTTCTTATTTTTTATGAAAAACCAACCAGCCCAAACTACAAGGAGCTAAAAGAAAAACAAAACTAAAAGAAATGGCTACCTTAAACTTCATAATCGCCATTGTTGAGAGAGGGGGCAGTAGAAAGAGTAGTTTTACATTTTAAGAGCCCACACCTAACTATCTCGATAATGTCATTCTCCTAGAAACCAAAAGTTGCACGATACACATCAAAATCTTTCGTTTCATGAAATATTCTCCCAACAAATCATAATCAGAGAAGTAACTAAACTTTCCTTACCTGAAAATTTAACAGTCTAATTTCAAGAACATGTCAAACCACCTTTTTTACCTTTGCACTAAATTGGAACAGTCAAAGAACAGCCAAGTAGGTTACTGAAAATCATACCCAAATCAACAAATTGTCGAACTATATAAGAAAATTAAAATAATAAGTTCCTAAATATTAAACGAAATATTTAACATATAATCATAATTGCAAATCATACCTGAATTGCAGCATCATAACATCCTATGGCCTTCTCTAGCCCCGCATTGCTGAGATATTCGAATTTTAAGTGTACGATAAGTACTGTTTCAAGTAGGAATGACACTACGGACTCAAAAAGCAGTAACGAGATACGATAAAAAAAAAGCATTTATTAACACTGTCATTTACCTGAAAGAATCCAACTTTAATTCAGCAAAACGAGAAGTAGTTTTTGCTTCCTGGAGTATAATTTTTAAAACAAAAACGAAAAATCACAAAGTCAGTTTCCAATTTCTATACGAGAGACCAACCAAATAACTAAAACTACAAGATCCATAACAGAACAGAGAATTCGATGACTCAAATACATGGCAGAAGTGAAAATTGATAATATTCCGATTGCACAAGCTCCAATTAAGCCTATCTAACTCGAAAGATAACAAAATACCATGGCTTAGACATGATTCTTCTCAAAGCACACACATTCTTCTTCAACATGGAAGAAAATAAACGAATACCAAGGGAGGAGAAATAGAAACCTGGTGAAAACGCCCAGTGAGAAAGGGCCTCTCGAGGTTCCAACGGGGAGTTGAGGGACTAAAAATCGATGTGGAAGCTGAATTTTCCATAATTTTTCAACTGCAATCCAGTATTGTCCGAATTTCCTTCGATCCCTACAAGAGCGAGGGAATATGAGAGATTTACAGGTATAGAAGTGTGAGAGATTATTTCCCCTTCTTGAATTTCGAGAAGGAAAGCGTGCAGCCTTGAGGGTGTCACCTGAAAATGGGTTAAAACGGTGTTTTCCAATGAACATTCCAAGGACCCATTTCAAAAATGTTTCGGACGTACAGAGACCGATAGATGAAAGAGGAAGTGCTCAAACATTAGCAACGCAATCCCTTCCCCCCACCCCAAAAAGCGTCAGTTTTCAAATTTCCAATGGTGCAGCTACAACATCAACCTCAAAGTCAGATGATCAGACACAAACAAAGAGAGAGAGCGACGAAGGAATGGCCTCTGAGCGTGTGCGTGTACCACAATTTTGACCTGCAACCAGCGTGAAATGAAGAGTGAGAAAGCGAGGAAGACTGCTTGAGGGACAATGGCGATGGGAAATGGCTGAAGGCTGAGAGCAAATGGAGATCGAGAGGGGAAATGGGAGACGAGTGAAAGAAATGACAGAAGAGAGAGGGAAAGGCCTTTTTTCTTTTCTTTCTTTTTTTTTACCTTTACTTCAAGCGGGAGAGGCGCTTCGACTTTGGGTGTAGTGTGTGTAAGTGCATCTTTGACAATTTTTTTACAAAATGTTTTTAACTAAAACATTTATTATATAAATATTTGTTTAGAGAAATTATAATGGATAGAAAAAAAATATATAAAAGTATTTGTAAATTTAACAAAGATTTTTCAAATTTGTAAATCTATCAAAATTTTTAAATTTAATTTCTGTATTTTTTATTATTCTAATTTTACCCTCATATGTGTATTAGCAGATAT
>JAOANK020000063.1:129262-139996 GCA_026257165.2 Telfairia occidentalis | reverse complement strand
TAAGTTTGTCATTGAATAACCTTGGATCTTAGTTTATTGGATTGATTCTATGCACACTAAATGTCGAATGAAATAACGCTTATTTTATTAAATAAATAATTTGAATAAAATTACAAGACCACGAAGGTTTAGGGCATCAACCCCAACAGGATTTTATTATTAGGTTGCCTAGGACAGCGAAGGGGTATAAAGTGATTTGATAGTCATAGATAGACTTACTAAGTTCGCACATTTCCTACCAGGGAAGTCGATATATTTTGTGGAGCGATGAGCGCGGTTATACATATAAGAGATTGTTAGATTGCATGGGGTACTTGTGTTCATTTTCTCAGATAGGGACCCTTGATTTACATCTACCTTCTGACAGATCCTACAGAAGGGTATGGATACACGGTTAGATTTCAGCACCGCCTTTCATCCACAGACAGATGGCCAGACTGAACGTCTAAATCAAACCCTAGAGGAAATGCTACTAGCATGTGTCTTAGATTTTGTTGGGAGTTGGTGCACTCACTTGCATTTAATGGAATTTGCTTACAACAATAGTTACTAGGAAACGATTGGTATGTTCTCATTCGAAGCTCTGTACGGGAAGAAGTGTAGGACACCAGTTTGTTGGGAAGAGGTTGGTGAGCGTAAGTTGTTGGGACCTGACTTAGTACAAGTTACCAATGAAGTTGTAAGGACTATCAAAGCAAGAATGTTAACAGCTCAGAGCAGGTAAAAGAGTTATGCAGACACGCGAGAAAGAGATTTGGAGTTTGCTATGGGTGAACACATATTTCTGCGAGTGGCTCCTACGAAGTGAGTCTTGAGATTTGGTCAGAAGGGGAGTTAAGCTCTCGCTTTATTGGGCCATTTGAGACATTGGAGCAGATCGACCTTGTGGCCTATCAGTTAGCTTTACCACCTTCCATTTCAACAGTTCATAATGTCTTCCACGTCTTCTTGCTGCGTAAGTATATAGCGGACCCGACACATGTGATAGATTACGAACCTCTACACATTGATGAGACTCTAAGCTATGGGGAAAAATCTGTTCAAATAATTGTCAAAGAAAAGAAAGTGCTTTGCAATCGAGAGATAGTCCTGGTGGAGGTTTTATGGTGTAACCACCAGAGAGAGGAAGCAACTTGGGAGCTAGAGGAAAAGATGAAGGTTAAATACCCTGCTCTATTTCAGGATTAGCAACTTTCGAGGACGAAAGTTCTTAAGGAGGGTAAGTTGTAACGTCCCTTAGTTTGTTTTAGTAATTTATATTATGAATTGTTTGAGTTAATTAATGGACTAAGTTTTAGTTTCTATTTTATGAATTTTGGAGGAGGAATTTATAAGTCATAATTTAATTGTTTAAATGGGGGTTTTTATTTTGAAAAAATTAGAAGAAAATTAAATAATGACATTCTTGTAATTAGAGGACTTAGGGCTAGGGTTTAGGGTTGAGGTGAACCCTATAAATATATCATTAGGGACCTTAACCACCAAAATCATTTTCCTATTCCAAAAAGAAAGAGGTCATCCCAATTTTCCCTTCTTTTTCACGCCAACATCACCTCTCCTCCTCGAAATTTTTCTTCCTCTCACACACACCTCCTCCCTCACGTGCACCCCTCTTCCAGAAGACATTAGCAAGTGGCAACATAAGCTGATTGATGATCAGGATCGACGACGGCAACGACAAGGCATTTTTCTTCTTTCTCTTTGATTTTCCCCAACCTTCGTAGCTCCGTTTGAGTTTAAATTTTGAGTACAGCTTCCTTATCACCTCCTCATATCCCAACCAGAACAGGTAAGGCATCAGAGTTCTCAAACTTCATATTTTCTCAAGTTTTTCTAGATTTAACCACATTTTTCTTATTTTCTCGATCCTTAAGGAAGCGTTTTTGGCAAAAGGAAGGGTCGGGAAGCATCACGAGGTCGAGATCTACATGTTGGTAGAATCAAAATCGCGATCGGAGCGGCGGAGGCAGCGGCGTGTGTACTACACGCACTGAGACGTTTGGTTCGCTTGTGGGCGCATGACGACTCCTCTTGGGCTGATTACAACGACATTGAACTCCTGATGGTGAGTAGATTCTGAAACTAGTCCCTGTTTACCAATTCGAGGTGGCACATGGGACACAATTGATCTCGAAAGGGCAATGTCTTCCTAGTGTCGTTTGCCCCTCAAAACCCTAACGTCCCTTTTTAATTATTGAATCTTTGGAATTTAAAAAATAATAAGGGTGTTTTTGGTATTTTGGACCTAGGTTGCTTAAGGAATCTAACACTAGTTTTCTTTAAAGTACTTATTGTTTTCTTGAGAATCGAGGCAAGTGACTTCGCTCTTGGTTAAACCATTGGGCTAGGTCGGTAGTTGTTTGATTTGTTGATGCATGTGCTAAATATGCATATCTTATGTAATTTGAGAATGTGAGCATGAAGATAGACTAGCATATTGAGCATGTGGTTTGGTGGATTGTGATTGAGAATGTTATAGGCTATAGACATTGAACATATGTGATATATGGATGCTAGGGAAAATATTGAAATATTGTAGGTTAGATGCCTTGTAGCTTCGGATTATGTGATAAGCGTGTGAGATCTTTCTTTTCATAGCATGGTTTATATTCCATGTTCATGTGTTAGAGGTTATACCATACTTGCTTAGTGTTATGTTTGAGGACCTTTATGAATGTATTCTCTGCTTTGTGCTGTTGTGTGCTCTGAGGTGTCTCTATGAGATTGTATATCTTTGCTTAGTACTGAATAGAAAACCTCTTTGAGATACATTCTCTGCTTTGTGCTGCTGTGTGCTTGATTGAGGTGCCTCGAGATGGTATACCGTTGTGAGATTCCCACATTAGTCATATGTTGAGTGTGGTTGCATGTCCGACCCCAGGGTCAGAGTTACTTACTGGGTATAATTTTATACGCAACCTATTCCTTTCTTTTTTCTTTTTAGGTAAGGAGAAAACCTACCGAGGTAGCTGGCGAGAAGTGAGTTGCAACAAGCCATGGACACAAGTTTTGATCTTCCCCCATATGTTAATTTCATTGTTTTCAAGTTTTAGTTTCGATCTGTTGATCGAGTTTGCATTTTGCTTTCATATGCATTTTACCTTATCAAAGTATTTTAAAATTAATATCGGGATCCCAATATGTTTTATTGAGCTTTGAAATTACTTAATTCGGTTTTTTTACTAAAGATCCTTTTGCAATGAGTTACCTGAAAATCGTATGTGTCGAGCATGCATGCTAGTAGTAGCCCTAGGAAATCTATGTCTAGAAATCGAGCTGTTACACTAGGAGACCTTATGGACCTACAGATTATAAGCTCCAATGATACAAAATTAATTAATTTTCATTCTTTAACTCAAGGTCACTTCATTAAAAACTCGAAGTTGCACTCTTATGCACTGTAGGATAGGTTATTGGCCATGGATATATAATCACTACATGCAAGTTGATCCTTCACGAGTAGTTCATAATTACAATTGGGTCAAAAGTCCATTTTTTTTTAGTTCAATAATCACGGAGTTGGGAGATCAACCCTATCGACTTTTACGGTAATGTGTGGGAGAGAGATGTAGAGATTGGGTGAGAGGGATAGAGAGAAACGTAGATACAAAGAAATTATTCAAAAAGGCTGCCACAATGTGATTGTCTCCTAATAATTGTTAGATTTACTTTTCATGCCCCATAAGAATCATTGGATATAAATTCGACATACTTTTACGATTTCTCTCTCATGGATCGAACGGTTATTAGGATGCAACTACATTGTGGCTGCTTCCTTGAATAATTTCTCGTAGAGTTGGATATGAGAGAGTGGTAGAGTTAAGAGAGATGAATAATAGAGAGAAATGTAAAGTTAAAGAGATAAAAATAATAAAGTAAAACTAAGGGATAAATTAGGTATATTTTAAAGAGGCAATGTCAATATTGTCCCCAAAAAAAAGTTTCTTTAACCTTCGTACTTGTATATATATAATATAATATATAATTACAGATATAGATTATAGATAGATAAGTGAAAAAAATTGTTCACATTATTGTTTTCCTTGAATAAATTAGTGAATATTTCAACATTGTTCATAAAGCTACCGCATTTAAAAAGTATTTTACAAACAAACGACCTTTTATTTCTTTTTCTTTTTCCAAACTAACCACATATTCCATTATTATTTTTTAAAAAAAAATAGATGCGTTATTAAATTATTGTTTTGTTCACATATTTAAATAAGTGCAACGCTACTTGAACATGCAACTAGGAAGAGATGAAATATTGAGGACCTCAATTGAGAATTACTAAAAAGATTAGGGATCATTTTATTTTAGCCTAATTTTAAATTTATAATAAGTTGTTTTTTTAATATGCATATTCAACCTAAACATTTGGAAAGGAAAATAAATTTTTACCCATAAACTTTGTAAGTTATCTCAATTTTTAGCATAAACTTTTTATTTCATCAAATTGAGCTTGATATCTAGATAAATGTAGTAATTTTTACTCTATTCATTTTTGTTTATTCACTCGCCATTTTTTATGAAACTAAAATTTTTCAAAATTAAATTTGATTAATATACCAAATCAAACATTGAACAAACTTGCGAAAAACTCACAAACTTCAACAAAAAGCCATCATAATTTCATCTAATTGAGTATGACTATATGTGTGATAACATCTTTTTTTTTTTTTTAAATACATGTGTGATAACATCTACTATAACCAAAATATCAATAAACCCAATTATTGAAATTGCTAAAGATACCTTTTTAAAATTTAGCTTTTAGAATTTGTTTCTTAGTTTAAGATGCCTTAGAATCATTAGGGATGACCAAAAAACCTATCGGTCGAAGAATCCACCATTTGACTAGAGATGAGGTTAAATTGGGGATTAAAAAATTCCCATCGGACATGTGGAATGACATTCCTATCTCCGCCACGTCTCGTTGCCAATTCTAGGAATCATAACGTCATTTTTTTAATTCTATCAATTTTGTACTAAAATTATTGAAATGTATATGAGAATATTTTATAATGATGTTTTCAAACAAAAGTTTTTGAGAAGGTAAAAATTTCAATACATTTTAAATATAGAATAAAAATTATAACACAAATTCAAGTTCAAAGATATAATGTTGTTGCACAAAATTTCCTCTTCGAGATTGATATGCCGAGGTGAGCTGGAATGAAAAAGATGACTTGCAAAAAGAAACTTCTCTCGGTGTGGGGTCGTGCCTACACACTTCGACGCTTGAGTTAGTTAAAAGTTTAGTTCATTATTGGAGAGTTTTGGTAGAAAATGTGTGCTTGCCATTCCAACGTGCATTGGTGTATTTATATCATCTATGGTGTGCGGAGTAAAGGAGGTCTCAACTTCAATTCAAGGGGAAGTGGGGGAGTACGCCGCCACTTCTGTGTATGGCCATGTCCTACCTATTTCGGTAAACTATTTGGCATGGGCGCACTTAGCACAAGTAGCTGCTTTGTCTTCCAACGTCCGACCTCCCTATAGTACTCGTGGTGACTTTTGGGTATTTTGTCCTCCAACAGTATGAAATTGAGAGTAACATAAAATAGATGCCAATGTCATGTTGAGTAAAAATTGATATTGGATTGCAGTAGTTTCTTAAAAGGTGGAGCGAAAATAAAGAAGAAAAAGAAAACGGAGAAATAATGAGTCGATCTGAAATTTTATCATTCCATATTATGTTCATTTTCTCTGTTTACCTCACCCTCTTCAGTTAATCTCTCCATCGATTCTGAAGCACCTTCAAGCAAATTGGTATTACTCTATTTTATCTGCCTGCTCCTTCCGGCTCTGAGATATATGTTATAGCCAACGATTAAAATAGTGACATTAGTATCGATATAGACATTTTAATTTTATTGATATATCGATGAAAAATTGATATCTAACAGATATTCCGATAAACTAAAAAATTTATAAAAATTACTTTAAATAGTAACTAAGTTACTTTCACCTAAAAATAAATAATAGATCTTATTATTAATATTTATATTCATATTTATTACTAAATGATGTTATTTTTTACGTTTCATAGATATTATATAGATATTGTAAATATCGATTATTTTTAATATCAATATCAAACCATTCAATTTATGAATATATCGTCCTATTGATAGATATTTAAATAATTCGTTATAGCAAACCAAAAGTGAAGATCTAACCTGATAACCTAATTACAATTTGACATTTGCGATTTTGGTTTTGTTCTTAGTAAAATTGCTTTGAAGTGCAATTTCTACGAACCAATAGGTTTGACATTTCTTCTTGTTTTTCTGTTGTTTGCAATGCTTCGTTTTAAGTGAATTAAGACTGAAAATTTAGGGTAAAAAGAGGGAAAGAGAAGGAAAAAAAATTCCATTATCATAGGACTTGAGAACGGTAGAATTTGGGTAGGAAAAGAAATTTTCAAAGAATGTGATACCCACCATATGTTTTTCTTTTACTAAATCATTCACTAGATGTTTTTGTTTATCAATCATTCCAAATTTACTGCAATTGGACTTCTCACATGATGCTTCCCATCTGACCATGCCAGTGACCCAAATACATAGCCATGATGTTTTTCGTTTGCCAAACTTCGTAATACAACTTTGAAAGTCTTCTCTTCATCAATTCCTGTAAACTTCAATGTACTTGGCTCAACTGAAACTGAAACTCCTGGGGGTACCTTGACCCGAGCAACATATGTGCTTGGGATTCCCACATTCTTAACTCTTCTTTTGATTGTCACAGGTCCTGATTTCAGATCGGGTATGGAGATTGATGGGTAGTTGAAATCTGTTAATTTGAATGACTTCGAACAAACAAATGTCGTATTGGAGAATTTGTTGATTTGTGTTTCGTTGTAGCCTCGAGCACACAAGAAATTCAAGTAGTCCTTGATGGTAAGGTCATAAACAAGGCCAGGGTTCACTGCTCTGTTTGGATGGACATGTCCTGCACCGTATGCAAATGGGTTTGCTTTAAGCTTTGTTGCATTTAGTATTGGATGAAAGTCATTGGCTCTGGTTTCAGCTGCAAAAGGAAATTGAAAGAGAACTATTAGTTTGCAAGTATTATTAGGAGATAAATGTTCCAAATGTTTTCAAATGCAGATAAATGTCAGATGGCTTAGGTTTAAGTACTCCAAAAGCAGTACATATCAGTGATGTTTTGGCAATTTACATCTGAGAGGTTTTCTTTTAAAAAGACTAAATTGTACAAACTACTTCGATTTTACTGTTTCAAAATATTTAACATGTATAGCTAAACCCTTTATCTCTTAGCCTAACTATTTACTTAATAATTTGAATGTACCTGTGGTCATGATTGCAGATTTGATAGCGGCTGGACTCCATTTTGGATAAAGGGTCTTGAGAAGGCCAACGATACCAGAAATGTGAGGGCATGACATGGAAGTGCCAGATTCTACATTAAATGGAATCCGACGTTCATCAAATGATGAACCTGTTGGCGATGTACCTTCAGAGTAGGCTGCAATTATATTGACACCCGGTGCTGTTATATCAGGCTGGAGAAACAAAAAGGGTACAAACTCAAGATTTTGTGTCGAACGATTGAATGTTCTAGAGTAGAACACAACACATAGTACTTGGAAATGCAAAGGAGAATAGGCAAGGAAACCTTGAGTATTGACTCCTCAACTGTATTGGGACCTCTTGATGAGAATGAAGCCATAAATGGTGCTGGTTTGATTCCCAGCTCTGTCCTTGCATGAGTCATGTAAGCCATTGGAGTTCTGAATAAAGTACAATGCACAACTTTTGAGTTGTAAAAGAAATACACTTAAGAACTGTGGGAATTGATGGGAGTAGTTAGAGTATTTACTTGGTAGAGTTGATGTATTGGTAGATTAATCCGCCATCAGTATAGCCTACATGGGAAGCAGGAAGTAGGTGTGCATCAGCTATAAGTTCATCCCCGTTTTGCTCGCCATTAGCCAGAATCATCCCAACCGCACCTGCTTGAGCAGCCACATAACCCTTCTCCACTCTTCCATTTTCACCTCGAAGGCAAACTATAATCTTCCCTTTTACCTTTTTGGGATTAAGAGACCCCTCCTCACACAATTGTCTGCAATTATGCATTGAAGTTTTGCTTAATATCATGTGACTAGTACCATTGTTCAATTTTCTAGACAACAGTGGAAGTTTACTCACGCGTCATAAACAGAGACATTGTTGGCTTTCGCATCTGCAGCATTGATCAATGGATAGAACTTCTGAGCTGGCAATATTTTATCGGAAAGACTTGCACCCTGGTATTGACAATTGAAAGATCATTTAGACAGAATGCGTGGCATAGACTTGACTGACAGGAATTATGATGATTACCTTGATATGTTTCTTGTTTCCAAGGGCCACATAACTGGAAAAAAGTCTGTTGATTGTGCTAGCTCCCACAGTTACAATCCACGGTGCCACATTTTCTACAGTCCCTAGAGCTGGTCCTGAGTTTCCCGCAGAGCAAACAACCACGATACCATGTTTAACTGCATGGAAGGCACCTATAGCCGTTGAATCGTCGGAAAATTCTTGAGAATCTCCACCAAGTGAAAGCGAGAGAACATCAACTCCATCACTAATAGCTGCTTCAATGGCAGCTAGGATGTCGGCATCAAAACAACCACCACCAGAGATCGGTTGAGGCCAGCATACCTTATAGGCAACAACACGGGCTCTGGGGGAGCCACCTTTGGCAGTTCCATAACCATTCCCAAAAACGCTAGCTCCAGAAATGAAATTGCCTCCTGCAGTGGATAAAGTGTGCGTTCCATGGCCATCATGGTCCCTTGCTGTTTCATAGCTCGCATTGAGGGGTCCCACATAGGCTGCATAACCTTTATTGAAATACCGTGCTCCAATTAGCTTCCTGCATTTAAAGCTTCAAATTTTACAACTACAACGTAAAAGAAATAAATAGAGACAATGAAGCAGCATTGATGTAATGGACCTGTTGCAATGAAATCCGGAGCCACCCTCACAACTTCCCTTCCACCTTGTTGGGATAGGTCCGTATCCTTCATCGCCGAAGCTCTTTGATTCTGGCCAAACGCCTATACAGAAGAGAAACAGGAAATTTCAGAAATTTCATTAAACAAATTTCAGAATGTTCAGAAACTTATAAGGAGAAACAGGACCAACCTGTGTCAAGGTTGGCAATGATTGTAGATTCACCAAAACTTGCACGATTCCAAATAGAGTTTGCAGGAATTCCACCATCATTCTCTAATCCAAGAAACTTCCATGAACTTGTTGTGTGTAGTTTTCTTGCCTTGTTCTCATGGACCGATGCCACAGCAGGATGTTCTGCCATAATAAGTAAGTCATGTATTTTAAATATCAACAAAAAGAAAGAAATAAAGGAGAAAAATTTGAGTAACTAAACGATAATTCTTCCTTCAGGGATTAAAATGAATATGAGAAACAGAGGTAAAAGGTCAACATTGATTCATTTATAGTGGGATGAACTGTTTTACTTGCTAGATCTTCTGCAACTTTCTCATCAAGCATGGCTGCAAAGCCATTGATATGTCTGTTGTAGGAGTAGAAAATTGCTTCCTTGGCTGCCTCGTTGCTGTACTTGGAAACAAAAAATAGAGAGAAAAACAAGAGTGAGAATTAAACAAATTGGACCAAGAGAAACCTGGTTAGAAGCTCCACCTTCCTAGCATCGACCCGAGTAAATTGTAATGAGATTCAGTTGCGAGTTGGAGATCAATGGGAGAAGGATTCAATCCATGTGAATGTGATCCCAAGTAAACAATGTAAGACTGCAAAAGATGAAGAAGAAGTGTCTTACAAGGGAACCCATTTGAGATAGACAATTCAAAATATAAGCCTTATTATTCTTAAAAGCAGGTTCATGAATGATCATTGGCATGCCTTTCTGATTGCAATGGTGGATGTTTGCAACAAAGAAAAACTACAGAACAACAGAAGCAATAAAGTTAGATTGAAAGCCTCCATGGCTTTTACTTGAAACTTCTGAATGACTTCAACACGCTCTATTCTTTTCAGCTTTATATAATGAGTGGAAATGCTCTATGTTTGAAGTTTTGATTCAAATTTGGCCCTTCATTTTATGTATAGAAAGTTTTTAATGATTCTTCCATGTCAAGAGGAGAGAGAATCAAGAGGCAAAAACGGTGGAAAATCTTGGTCTGATGCAGAAGTTTGTGGGGGGATGATTGGGATAATTATGGAAAGGAAGTGAAAACCATTTAACAGCATTTACTGCACCAAAAAGGTGGAATCCGTAGCAGTGATTATCATGGCAAATTTGGGAAGGAAAGAAGAAGATATGGTAACGTCCAATTTGCCAGAACTAATATCCTCTTTACCTTCACCCATAACACCTTCCAAAAATAGGTATTTTCTTGCAACTGCATAGCTTTTTAAGCGCATGAAGAAATCTCTGCGTTCTGCAAAACATTCAAGTTCCATGTGAAGTTTGAACTTGCACGAGTAGGGGTGTTCGTAGGTTGGGTTTTATGAAATTTTAGACCCTAATTGTTTGGGTTGTAAACTTGTATAATCCAAACAACCCTTCTAAAGTGACCAACCCAACCCAAACCAACCCATTAAAATTGGGTTGAGTTGGTTCGGTTTCATCGGGTTGCGATTAAGATTAAAATCTTATAATTATTAGTAGAGTTATTTAGCTTTCAAATATAATTTTGATTAAAGGTGTTAAAGTAGAATTTGGTTGCAT
>JAOANK020000063.1:116028-129162 GCA_026257165.2 Telfairia occidentalis | reverse complement strand
TTAAGGCCACTTTGGTGGTTTGTAGGTTGTTTTTAAGTTCTTAATGACACTTAGGAGCATTTTACACATTTCGGCGTGATTGGGGGGTGGGCAACGAGTTCTTAAGGTCACTTTAGTAGTTTGTAGGTTTCTTTCTAAGTTCTCAACGATACTTAGATGCATTTTAGACATTTCGACGTGATCGGGGGGTGGGTAACAAGTTTTAAGGTCACTTTAGTAGTTTGTAGGTTGTTTTTAAGTTATTAATGACACTTAAGAGCATTTTAGACATTTCAGCATGATTGAGGGGTGGGTAACGAGTTTTTAAAATAATTTTAATGGTTTGTAAATTATTTTTAAGTTTCAATGACACTTAGGAGGAGCATTTTACACATTTGGCACGATCGGGGGGTGGGTAACGAATTCTTAAGGTCACTTTAGGTTTGTAGGTGTGTTTTTTAAGTTTTCAACGACACTTAAAAGCATTTTAGTTATCTTGTGCACATTTTATACATTTGGGCATGATCGGGGGTGGGTAATAGGTTCTTAAGGTCACTTTAGTAGTTTGTAGGTTTGTTTTTAACTTCTCAATGATACTTAGAAACATTTTAGACATTTCAACGTGATCGGGGGGTGGGTAACCAATTTTAAGGTCACTTTAGTGGTTTGTAGGTTGTTTTTAAGTTCTTAATGACACTTAGGAGCATGTTAGACATTTTGACGTGATCGGGGTGGGTAACGAGTTTTAAGGTCACTTTAGCGGTTTGTAGGTTGTTTTTAAGTTCTCAATGATCCTTAGGAGTATTTTAGCATTTCAACGTGATCGGGGGGTAGGTCACGAGTTCTTAAGGTCACTTTAATAGTTTGTAGGTTTGTTTTTAAGTTCTCCATGATACTTAGAAGCATTTTAGACATTTCGACGTGATCGGGAGGTGGGTAACGAGTTTTAATGTCGCTTTAGTAGTTTGTAGGTTGTTTTTAAGTTCTAAATGATACTTAGATGCATTTTTTATATTTCGGCACGATCGGAGGGTGGGTAATGAGTTTTAAGGTCATTTTAGTGGTTTGTAGGTTGTTTTTAAGTTTCAATGACACTTAGGAGGAGCATTTTAGACATTTTGGCATGATCGGGGGTGAGTAGCGAATTTTTGAGGTCACTTTGGGCTTGTAGGTTTTTTTTTTTAAGTTTTCAATGACACTTGGGAATATTTTAGTTATCTTCTACATAGTTTAGACATTTCGGCGTGATCAGAGGTGGGTAACGAGTTCTTAAGGTCACTTTAGTACTTTGTAGGTTTGTTTTTAAATTCTCAATGATACTTAGAAGTATTTTAGACATTTCAACTTGATCGAGGGGTGTAGTGGTTTGTAGGTTGGTTTTAAGTTCTTAATGATACTTAAGAGCATTTTAGACATTTCAGCTTGATTAGGGGTAAGTAACGGTTTCTTAAGGTCACTTTAGTAGTTTGTAGGTTTGTTTTTAAGTTCTCAATGATACTTAGAAGCAGTTTAGACATTTTGATGTGATTAGGGGGTGGGTAACGAGTTTTAAGATCACTTTAGCAGCTTGTAGGTTGTTTTTAAGTTCTCAATGACACTTAGGAGAATTTTAAATATTTCGGCGTGATCGGGGGGTGGGTAATGAGTTCTTAAGGTTACTTTAGTTGTTTGTAAGTTTGTTTTTAAGTTTCCAATGATACTTAGGAGCATTTTAGACATTTCGGCATGATCGGAGGTCGGTAACGAGTTCTTAAGTTCACTTTAGTAGTTTGTAGGTTGTTTTTAAGTTCTCAATGATGCTTAGGAGCATTTTAGACATTTCGATGTGATTGGGGGTGGGTAACAAGTTTTTAAGGTCACTTTAGTGGCTTGTAGGTTATTTTTAAGTTGTCAATGACACTTAGAAGTATTTTAGGTAACTTATGCATGTTTTAGTTAATTTCTAGGTTTTTTTTGTCAAAAGGGATACTTACGTCATTCTATTATTAATATAATTTTTTCCTTTCAAGTACATTTTTGAACTTCGTATCTTCGTCTCAGCTAAACATACAGTTTCAACCATCTTTAGACATAGGTTTTTTTTTTCAATTTTAACACAATAATATAATTTAAGTTTTGTTACAATTTCGTTGGTTGTAAAAAAAATTTCCTTAATATATATAATTTCATGGTTTACAAATTTATTCTAAATGATTAAATGTTAATCTTGAAGGCATTATTAGGTTTTTTAAGGTGAAGAAAATTACTTTTAATTTAAGAAACCAAAAATTTGAAATTAAATAAATCTCTTCCGACGTCAAGAAATGTCGGTATATCTTCTTTCTCTCGACGTAATCATCAAACGTCAAAAAAAAGTCAAGGAAGGCGTGGTCTTGGTTGGGGCGATGTTCTACCGACGTCTTTCTTAATCGTCACACAAAGTACATATATACCGAGGTTTTGTGTAAACGTCGAGAAAAAGTTATTATTCTCTGACTTTTATAAAATGTTGGGATAAATCTTCTTTCCATCGACGTGTAGAGATAAACATCAGGTTATGGAGAGATTAACCGACGTTTTGTGTAAAACGTAGGGATATGGTCCCCCGATGGGCTTCTGTAGACGCTATTATCGACGTTTTTTACGTTGGTATATTGAAAGGCCGACGTTTTTTTTTAATTATGGCAATGTTTTATTATGTTGGCAAAAACTGAAAATGTTGAAGCGTTCAAAATTGACACAGTTAGATACTTCCTAGGACTTTCCGGTGCTCGAGGGTGGGTAATGTATTTTTAGTTCTACTTGAGCTTTGTTTTGGATTCAAAATGACATTTAGGCACTTCCTCAGGTCTTTGGGGTGATCAGGGAGTGGGTTACGACTTTCAATTGCTAGTTTTTCACTTCTAGGATCGTCTCATACTTGAAAAGTACATGATAGGGTGCATTAGGACACTTTATAAGATTTTGTTTTTCATTTCAGGTCCAAACATGCTCCTAAGACAAGGAATGACAGGATCGCAAATCTAAGGAGCATTGTTTAGGTTCTTTTTTGTTCTTTTTTATTTTATAGATCTTATCGTGTATAATTCTGTAAACACTATATTGTATATTCATTTAATAAATGTAAAATTCTATTATCATGCATTTGGATTATATTGAATTTAGATTGCATTTCGATTTAAAAATAGGTTTTACGGGGCAATTATCAATTACTAAATATGTTTAATATAAAAATATATATAAGAACTGTCGACGTAATCAACTTTTCGTCTGCATTACCTTCTTATCCCATGTTGCAGATTGTTGATTTTTACTAATGATTATACATTTTCTTCGGCATAAGCAAGTACTACCGAAGAAAGTTTAACGGTAAGTATTTTAAGATCTTCTCGATGGGTACCACCAATCATCAAGATAACCTTGTAATGCTGACGCGTTCTCTTCATTGGCATCAAGTTCTTTGGCCGACGAGCCAAATTTCCATCGGAATAACAAAGATATCCCGATGGAACTTTATTTGCGTTGGCAAAGACCTTTCTTGATGGTAGTACAACAATGAAACTGCTGACGTTTTCTTTTCGTTGACATAGCTATTTGTCGATGAAATAAAGGTTTTGGCCGATGACTTATTTCGTAAAAAAAAAATCGAATTTCTTGTAGTGGCTGAACACCATCAACTGAAAACCATATCCAACTCAAAGTCTGATTTAAGTTTGCCAGATTTACACATCAACAATATCATATAAAAAATTTATCAAATATTTGTTAAATCTAAAGATATTTTACAAAATTTAACTAAATTATAAAGACCAAATTGAAAGTACGATGCAAACGAGATCATAATCAGGCATAAAGTACTAATAAAGAGGAAACGAAAATCAATAAGGAGTCTGGTTGAAAGTGTAGAAAAGGTATTTCTTTCCATATAATTATAAGTTTGGAGATCTTAATGGAATGGAATAGAATGAAATTAAATTAAATTAAATTACAATATAAACATGATCATCATTCCAATTTGACTGCTATAGGACTTCTAACAAAATGCTTCCCATCTGACCACACCAATGTCCCAAACATATAGCCTTGACGTTGCACTTTTCCTGTGTGTTTGAATACAACCTTGAAAGCCTTCTCTTCACCCACACTGTTAAACTGCAATGTACTCGGCTCAACCATAACCGCAACTCCCAAAGGCGCCTTGACACGTGCCACATACATGCCTGTGCTCCCGACATTCTTAACTCTTCTATTAACCGTCACCGGGGCACCGAGCTTCAAGTTCGAGACCGAGATCGATGGGTAGTTGAGATCTGTGAGTGCAAATGGTTGGGCACAAACAAATCGCTTGTTAGAGAATTGCTTCAGTTGTGTGTAGTTGTAGCCTCGTGCACATAAGAAGTTCAAGTAGTCATCGACAGTTGTGTCGTAAACGAGGCCGGGGTCCATTGCATCCCTTGGATGGACGTGTCCTGCACCATATTCAAATGGGGTTGCTTTGCCTCCTGTGAAGTCCAAAATTGAATGCATCGTGTTGTCTCTTGTTTTTGCTGCAAAACAAAATCTAATATAAAAAATCTAATATTACCGTCTACATACTCCTTTCATTGATCATTTCACACCTCATATATTATTTTATTTCATAGTCCCGCATCATTATTAACGGATGCTGAAATGACAAGTAATGACGAAAGTCGTTTGGAAAAATTTTCATAGTATAGGAGTACTAAATTTTTTTCAGTGAATGATTCAGAGACTTGATAAATTAAATAATGCACCTGTAGTCATAACGGCAGATTTGATGGCTGCTGGACTCCATGTGGGATAAAGTGTCTTGAGAAGGCCAACAATACCAGAGATATGTGGGCATGACATTGAAGTTCCAGATTCTTTGTTAAAAGCAACCCGACGCCTATCATATGGTAAGCTTGATGGTGGTATGTTTCCCGGAATTGCTGCTATTATATTCACACCCGGTGCTGTTATATCAGGCTGCACACACGTATAAATTATATTAGCCATTGCATTATTTTAAAAAGTACTTCTAACCAAACTGCTTTCCTTTTAAAACAGTTTACCTTCAAAATCGTCTCGTCGATGGGACTGGGACCTCTTGATGAGAATTCAGCCATGACGGGTGATGGTTTAATCCCCAATTCCGTTTTTACGGGCGTTATGTAACCCATCGGTGTCCTAGTTTAAATATTCCATCCTCATTATTTTGTTTAAATATGAAGAAAAAGTACAAAAGTTTAGCCCAAGTATTGTCTTTATTTAAAATCCTATCAATATTGTTCTAAACACCTATCACCAATCTCTATTAAACTCGTGTAAAATTCTTTCTAATGATTTTTCCAACCCAACAAATATATATATATATAATACTTATCAAAATTCAAGATCTAATTTGATGAAATTGAAAGTTTAGGATACTAAAAAATTTGACTCATTTTTGTCCAAGTTTTTGAAGGTAAATATGAACAATAATATGTGGCTATATAGCCACCGATGTGTAGGAATCTTTCGGCACACCATCATTAAAAATTTGATAGTTAATTTTTTTTTTTTGAAAAACAGAAAAATTTCTATTTTTCTATCCTCATCTTTTCGAGTTGTTAAAAACATAATAATGGTGATGTAAAAAAAATATCTACACACGAGTGAGTAGCCAAATATTGAGAAATAGAAAGGAAATAGGAGATAGTGATTACCTGGTGGAGTTGATATATTGGGTAATAGAAAGTCCATCGGCGTAGGTGACATGGGAAGTAGGAAGAAAGTGTGGATCAAGTTCAAGATTGGATCCAGTCTGCACATCGTTAACCAAAATCATACCGACGCCACCCGCACGAATAACCTCAAAACCTTTGTCCATTCTTCCATTGTCTCCTCGAAGGCAAACTACAATCTTCCCTTTTGCCTTTATCGGATCAAGTGATCCCTCCTCGCATAGTTTTCTGTAAAACCAAAATTATTAATCAATCCAAAAATTTAACTGGACAGATTATAGTAAATTTAATCTTATTATATCTATAGTATCATTTCTAGGCTAAAAATTTGCACAAAGTCTAATGGTTCCAATATAGGACTTTCTGCTTTGATACTATAGTAAATTACCAATAATCAGCTCAAAAGTTTAAATTGATGAATTATGATAAATTTTATCTTATATCAATATTTGAAGTGTTTTTGAAGTTACGTTGTTTACAAAAGTAGAGCAAATATATATATACTCACGCAAGAATAGTAGAGGCATTGGCAGCTTTTGCTTCCACAGCATTGATCAAAGGGTAGAATTTATTACCCGGCAATCCTCCAGCAGAAAGACTTGTGCCCTAGTATTGAAATTTGTAAACATGAAGTGAGGTTAAAAATCACACAACTACATGCATGAAAGTTTATGGTAAATTTGAGATGCATTATCATATCTAGTCTCTGGGGTTTGCACGTACTTGTTTTTAACCAATTATAATTGTTTAAGTTAATTTTTGTTAACCATTGTTTATGTTGGTTATGTAGTAATAAGATCAGTTGAGCCCTTTTTTGGCCACTTTAGGAGCAATTGCTTGTTGCCATTGTGGAGAAAATAATCTTATAATTTTTATGATTTTAAAAGTTTCAATTTATAAGTTATATTGATAATGCTGTATAGTATCTAGCTAGGTAATATGACATGTTTTTGTGGGAGATCATTCATTAAATAGTACTTTAATTAACATTTGAGAAAATTTAAAAATGTTTTGAAAGTTTTTACTAAAATATATATGGAGATTAAAATGAAAATTTCAAAATTATTTGTGTAATTTGGCATGTGACACATTTTTTTAAAACATGGAGATGGGATATGAGTTGGCATTGAAAAGAAAACATTCTACAAAATAATACTAGTCAACATTTGGGATAAATTTAAGAATATTGTGAGAGATTTAACAAAACTATGATTAAGAATTAGGTCTAGAGATGAAAATCAAACGCAAAGTATAGGGATGGGCTGAATAATTAATGAGTACCTTGAAATGTTTCTTGTTTCCAAGGGCCACATAACTGGCAAAGAACCGGTCGATAGTGCTAGCTCCAACAGTGAACATCCAAGGAGATACATTGGTTACAGTGCTAGAAGCAGGTCCTTCATTACCTGCAGAGCAAACCACTACAATTCCTTGCTGAACAGCATGAAATGCCCCAATAGAAACGGGGTCACTTGAAAACTCTTGAGCCATTGCACCGAGAGAGACGGAGATAACATCGACACCATCGGCAATTGCGGCTTCGAAACCGGCGAGGATGTCGGCATCGAAACAGCCGCCACTAGTGGCAGGCCAGCATACCTTGTAGGCGGCGACACGAGCTTTGGGAGAGCCTCCTTTGGCAGTGCCATTGCCATTGCCTAAAACATTGGCTCCGGGGACAAAGTTGCCACCAGCAGTGGACAAAGTGTGTGTTCCGTGGCTTTCAACGTCTCGCGCAGTGTTGAAGCTGGCGTTGAGAGGACCATATGCACTTGCAAAACCTTGGTTGAAATATCGTGCTCCAATCAACTTCCTGTGTTTAAATTTGTGTTTTGAAATTGCACATCATGAAATTTCAGAGAAAGTTATAAAACAAAAGAAAGAGATCAAAAACCTGTTGCAATGAAATTGGGGATCACTTTCACAAGCTCCACGCCACCTTGAAGGCACAGGTCCATAGCCTGCATCACTGAAGCTCTTCGATTCTGGCCAAACACCTTCATAAAAATCCCAGAAAATGAAAGTTAGTCATCACACAGGATCGACCAGTAAAGATGGCTAGCTTAAAGAGCAAGAAAACGAAGACAATCAAACCCGTGTCGAGGTTGCCTATAATTGTATCTTCGCCGAACCTCGCAGCAGTCCAAAAGTCGTTCGAAATTCCTTCATCATTTTCCATCCCAAGAAAACTCCATGATCTTGTTGTATGCAATTTTCTTTCCTTGTTTTCAAAAACTGATACCACACTTGGATTCTCTATCATATTTTATGTAAAACATATTAATGATCAATTTCAAGGACTTATGTATACAAGAAAAGTGACTAATGCATAGTTAGAACTAGTTTGATAACCTTGCTAGTATTTCTTTCTTAGTTTCTTATTCGGTCATGCATAATACCATTAAAAATTTGACAATTAAGTGAGAGAAGTACCAAAAAAAAAATTAAATAACTGTCCAAATTTTTAATGTGCGGCCAAATATTTTCTATAAATATATGTTTGATAATAATTTCTGGTTTTTTTATTGAAAAAAATGTAAATATCATGTTATATTTAATTTTTAAATATTTTATTAGTATAAAGGATGAAATAATCTTTTTATTTATATTTCTCAAAACAATAAATAAAAAAACAAGAAATCAAAAAAATTTGTTTGAAAACGTTTCTTGAAATGATAAATAAGAAATAGTAAGGGAGTGCGTTTGAGAATAATTTTGGCATGTCGAAAATCATTTTTTGTATGATCAAAATATAGATCAATCACCTAAATTTTCAAATACACCTTAAATCATTATCAAATTCATATTTTTCAAAAATTAGAAACAAAAAACTGCGTACTTGTAAGATCCATGGCTTCCTTTTCGTCAAGTACAGCAGCAAAGCCATTGATGTATCTATTATAGGAGTAGATAATTGATTCTTTCGCTGCAACTTTGCTATTACATGACAAGGGACATAGAAAATAATGAATGGTGAGTTTTTTAAAGAATGTATAAATTAAAAGAACAAAATTAAATAACCAAAGCTGCATGATTTTGAATAAGACGTTATAGTACCTTCCAGTGACTGATCCTAATAAATCATAATGCGACTCGGTTGCGAGTTGGGAATCAAATATAGTTGGGTTCGATCCAACGGCGTGTGTTCCCAAGTAAACGATGTAAGACTGCAAGATCAAAGAAAAGACACAAAAATGAAACCAGTTGAAAATAGAAGAGAGATTAGAAAAATGATGCTTGCCTTTTTTGTGGGAATGGCAGATGTTTGAAGGAGAAACAAAAACAAAAGCAATGGAGAAAGATAAGAAATCTCCATTGCTTTTGTTTAATTTTGAAATTCAATTGTTTGGGTTACGTTTCCAATGAGTTTTATTTATTAGTTTTTATTTATTTTATTTTTTTTAAGACACCCAATGAGTTTTATAGTAGGCAGGCTACAGGGAAACTGATTGGTGTCTAAATCTTCAAGCGTAAATTAAGGTCATTCATTTAAATTAATGGAAATTCAAAACGAATTTTTCTATTTCAAGTAAATACAAACAAACCAGGTGTTAAATCTTTTACCAAGTAAAACTTCCTTGGATTGATTAAGATAATTATGGGAATAGGAGTGGATGTAGAATTTAATGTCATTAGGGAGCACAATTTCTATCAATATTGTTTTTTTTAGTTTAATAATTGTCGGATCTAGAGATTGAACCATTAACTTATGCAATAGTAGCAGATGCCTTAATATACCTTTTAAACACATTCAATTGATGCACTTAATTGAGTTGGATACTCAACTTGTGCTTAGTCTGACATCCTATTGAAAAATGTCTTTTTTATTTCAAAAGAGTCTCACATTTACCCGAAGCTTGATTATGTGCCATCACCCACATGAGTTTACAAATTCTCTTTTTTCTTTCAATTAGAAAACCCTGCACCAATAAAATGGTCACTTACTGACTGTTCACCAACTTCTAGTTTGAAAAAGTAGCAACACAAACAAAATGCAACATTATTTGAAATACTCTATTATATAACTAATTATAATACAACTTAAACCAAACTGAATTAAGTCGTCTTGACTTCTGTCCAAATTTCTTGAATGAAAAAGAATATGATTTCGGGGTTGATGAAGACCTTTTTGTAAATATGCTTTTCAAACTTTGTCTTGAATATTATAATTGTCATATATTAGTTCTTAAACCAGGATCTACATCTTCTACATTTAACTTTTCTTTCCTGAAGAGGATGACTCTACGATTTCTTATATATATATATATATATATATATTGTTAAAACAGCCCACTAAACGTCATCGTTTTCCTGTCTATAAACTTAAGTTGTCCAATGCTGTCGTTTTGTTTTTTTTCTGTAGAAGTTACTTTCAGTGTTGTCATTTTAGTTATGTTCATGTAGTGGGTAAAGAACCACCAATTCTCTCTCTATAACTACACTACTTGTAATATACATTCTGGAATATCAATAAATAAAATCACAGATTGAATGTTGTCAATCTCTTAGTAAAATTCCTCAAACCAATTTTCTCTAAATTATTTCTTGGTATCAGAGCCAAGTTCCTCTTCAATGGCTACTGAATCCTTTGCATCTCAAACAGTTAACATCAATACGGTGTAAACTTAGCCCATTGGTATCCAGCCACAAAGTTATTCTTCAATTGTGAACTCTTCATTTGGACATCCGTTGGGCACTATTCTTACAGTGAAACTTGATGATAAAAATTATTCTTTATCGAAAGGAATAGTACTAGCTGTCCTTCGTGGTCAAAAAGTAAATGGGTATGTTCTTGGAACTAAAACTCCAAAATTTGTTATACTACAAGAAAATGAGGGAACATCCAAACAGAGAATTAATCCAGCTTATGAGGAATGGCATACCATCGATCAAGCGCTCCTAGGCTGGTTGTTCGGATCAATGTCGCCTGCTGTTGCATGTGATGTTGTGGACTTTAAGACTTCAAGGGAAGTGTGGAAAGCCTTAGAGGAACAATATGGGGCTACTAGTAAAGCAAGAGTGATTCAACTAAGACAAGTGTTACAAACTACAACCAAAGGCTCTATAAAGATGGCTGAATATCTAGCGTTCATGAAATAAACTTCAGAAAGCTTGAAACTTGCAGGAGAATCAGTAACTCTAAGCTATTTAATGTCTTGTGTTTTCTCCAGTTTAGAGGCTGAATATCTTCCCATAGTTTGTATACTTGAACAAAGCAAAAATAGCATGACATGGCAGGATTTATATGCTTCTTTGTTGGCTTTTGAAAAGACTCTGGTGAGACTTAATGTGGTGAGCCCAAATACAAGTAACATAGAGAGCATGAGTGCAAATTATGCCTACAGTCACTCAAACACATCAGGGAGAGGCAAACATAATAATAACAATCAAGGCAATAGATTTGAAGGAAATTCACGAGGAAATGAGAGAGGTAGAGGAAGAGGACATTACTCAAATTAGTACAAAGGTAATTCTTCAAGGCCTACATGTCAAATTTGTAATATATATGGATATTCTGCTTCTGTTTGTTACAGTAGGTTCAATCGTGAATTTGTGGCTGGAAGTTCTAGTGCTAGTGTGAATGAATCTAGCCAAGGCATTGGAAATAGAAATACAGCTTTTTATTGCTACTCTTGAGATAGTTACAGACCCAACTTGGTTGGCAGATAGTGGAGCTGCGAATCACATAACAACAGATATTGGTAATTTAAATCTGAAAGCTGACTTTAATGGTAAGAATACTCTCACTGTCGTAATGGTAGTCAACTTAAAATAGGCCACATTGGTCATAGTTATATTTGTCCTCAACCCAAAAATTCAACAAATTATGTCTTTAAAAATATCCTACACGTCCCTCAAATTAAAAGAAATTTGTTAAGTGTTTCTAAGTTTACATATGAAAATAATTTTTTCTTAGAGTTTCATCCAAATTCTTGTTTTGTCAAGGACAAGGAAACAAAGAAGGTCATGCTGCAAGGGACACTTAAAGATGGACTATATCAAATGGTGCTTCCTCTCCAAAAATCAAAGTTCAGTCGTGTCAACTTCTCAAGATAGTCTAACAGTTAAAGTCCTAATTTCAACTTAGTGTCAAGTTCAAATCGTTTAAAGTCAAGTTATGCACAAAAGTCATGTACTTATTGAAGGAATCAAATTCCCAGCAGATGCGATTTAACGCTTAATGCATTCAAGAATGAATTTGGGAAGAAACCAAAATACAGAGAAGAAGAAATTACCTTTGAAGAACTGTTTCTCCACGTAAAAATCCTCTGGATGTTGATGAACACCACCAAAATGAGATACCCGTTATTCTCTATATAATTCGGCCTTGGAAGAGTGGTCTCAAAGATTGATAGACAGAATATTGAGAGAGGAAGAGTTTTGCAGAAAACGTTAAGGAAGCACAAAAAGGTTCCTCTCGTTTATTTATGTAAGAGAGAGAGAGGTGAGTGGGTTGAGTGAAAATCTCCCCACTCACCACCTTTAACGTGATAACTCCCAAATGGGAGTTATCATATTATATAAATAAAATTAATCGTATTTATTTAATTAATTAAAATTAATATTATTTGAATAATATTCAAATAATATTTCTCACATAACCTATAGTTTCATCCTTTTGTATTTTACATTTTTCAAAAGGCATGCTTCCTTCCAAATTCATCTTGAATGCATTAAACGTTCAATCGCTTCTGCTGGGAATTCGATTCCTTCAATTGGTATCAGAGCCAGGTTGAAATGAATTCAATCGGGAATTTGGTACTAAAATAGAGAATATGTGGGTGAATTTCTACATTATGAATGTTGGTTTGCATATGGATGTTACAAATTTTGGCACTTAGATTTACTGCTTTAATGCAATTAAAGTTATAAGGGCCCATTGTTTTGGGTATTCAAATATTGCTATCTAGTCTATAAGTCTGTGTCTTGAGTTTTTAGCAAGTGTTGCTGAAGATTTGAAGCAAAAAGTCTGGAAAACGAAGCAGAGGAAGCATTATGCACTGCAGCGTCGAACTTAGCGTCGAAACACCATGCTTAACGCTGTGATGCAGAAGAGTCAGCGTCGAGACGCTAGAGGCTAGCGTCAAGGTGCTACGACAATTTGGAGGTTTGGCGTCGAAACGCTACGACAAATTAGATCTAGCTTCGAGACGCTACGGCAATAGAGGTCCAGCATCGAGACGCTGATTCACGGGGTCGAGATGCTACGGTTGATGAATGTGCGTTGAGGGATCGTTCTAAATTATTATTTTAATTTAATTATATAATTAAATTATGTATTTTTATTATTTTATTTAATTAATTATATTAATATAAATTAGTTATATTAATGTAATTAATTTAAGGGTGCCAAAATTTGGTCCATATTGTTGTTTATTTATGCATATGATGTATATTTAATATGTTGCATATTGTATGCCATATAGTTTTAAAATCCCACCTTAGGATA
>JAOANK020000063.1:90131-101871 GCA_026257165.2 Telfairia occidentalis | reverse complement strand
TAAAATTACTTAAGAAACTATATTAATCACATTTTAAATTGTTAATTTTTTCAAAAGTACTCATAAAAAATATTTTTTCCCAAAGCTATCCCAAACACACCTGAAGAAGTAGATGTGGTGGTGAAGGAAATAGGTCTAACAAATTCAAAAACTATGAATAAAAAAGACGAGATAATGATATGAGAAAGCCGAGGAAAATGGTTTGGACAACTTTATTAGAGAGTAGCACCTCATTAAACACATACATCAAAGATGACCACGCGCACACAATGTAACACTAAAGGGGAGAAAAGAAGGATTACCTTTGAGGTCAAATACCTTGAAAGAGAAGACTAGCTTATAATCTTAAAGTTGACTCAATGCACAAGTTTACTGACCAACCAAAAAGCTTGAATGATTTTAGGGCTTTAACGTACATGACAAAAACTCACACACTCAAGGAGGCTCAAGGAACTCAACATGGAGGAGAAAAGCTCAAATCTATTTCATTCGACTCCTCAAACTTGGTTACAAATAAACATAAGGTAGCTTAACATTCAAGAAACCCTAAAATGTTTAAAACTAAACCAAAGCCATTATTAACATAACAAAACAGACCTAAAGCTACTTAAAAGATAAAACATCTTAAAGCATTTAAAAACTATTTCATTTTTAGAATTGTCAAATTACCCCATGAAAGATTAATCACAACTAGGGTCGGTCTTTAGAACTAAAATTTGAACAGAACACTTCAGCTTCTGCTTAAACTCAACAAAGCCAAACCCTCAAATAAGCTTTTCGCCAACAGCTTGAAAACCAACTATTTTTGCCCCGAGTGTAAAAATGCTGTGTTTTAATTCTAAAAGGCCTTCTTTGATTAGCCAGTGACTCGAAATCCCCTCAAACCAGCGACCATTCTATCGACCAGGAACTTTTGACTTTCTTCTCCCCTATTTTATATCTTTAACTACCTAAATTCGAAATGAGATGTCTGATGACTTTATGTTCTTACGCCACTCCACAGTGATTACTGAATTAAAAGCAAACTACTGGATGAAATGAATTAAATGGGGATTAACTAGAAACAAATGTTTATTTTGAGATTGTACCAGAGTATAAATCTAGAATCTACATAATATATTTGATCAAAGTATATTTATCTTCTCCGATCATTCTGATAAGGCCCTTCGCTTTCTTTATCTTTTAAGAAGCCTAGAAAAGCAAGGAAGCCAAAGAAGAAGAATCCACCAGACCAGTTGCCTCCGCCGCCGCCGCCACCACCTCCACCATCACCATCGTCACGAGGTGGAAATCCAGAACCACCATCATCCAGTTGCGGCGACTTCTCCTTGCCTGCAATTTTAGTTTTAGGAAATAAAACTTATAGTGAAGCCAAAATTGTGATAGCCTAAGACAACATGTGGGCGTGTTGGGGGGAGAGACAAATCAATAATGCGAGTAATAAACAATGGTGTTCTGGATGCATGGCGATAACATGTGCATATGCAACTTACTGTTTGGAAGATTGATGTTAGAAGTTACTATTATTCATAAAATCTGCAGGTGGATGTGATTGTTACCAGGAAGAACAGTGATTGTAGGAGCCTCTCTTGTAATTGTCTGGGTCTGCTCCGCTGCACATCTAGCATTCTGCACAGAAACAGCATCATTGAATATTCTTTTTTTATTCTAATCCCTCAACTTTCAAATATTGCCAAAAAACTATTTTATTCTTTACTATTAATTATTTAACAAGAACTCAAACCCATTTGAAAATCCACTCTGGCTATGGCTTCAAACACCTTTTATGTAGATATTTATTGATTAGGCAAATAAATAAAAGATGTGACCATATAGAATTTTTATTCAAAATTTACTGGAAATAACTAAATGTTTGGGCACTAAAATAGGATAATCAAGAAAGTTCATGGACAATCATAAGATTTAAACCCATAAATGAAAAAACAAAGATGAGAAGAATGTGCAGCGGTACATAATTAACAAGATAACTGTATGCTTGTGTTTGCAAACTCAGGTGGGCTAAATTTTCAGTGATCGATTTACGAAAGGTAAGGAAGTTAGATTTTATCCAGAGTACAGACAGACGTCAATTGTACTGAGTGGGAATGTTGGCCTCCTCATCGTATTGAATAGAAACCAATCTCTTCCACCAAGAAATCTGGTTGGAGCACCCGTTTGAGGAGGCCAAAATCTGTAAGGCAATGGAAAAACCTAGGAAACTTGAAGTTTCCAAGCAATGAAGATCCTTTAAAAAATCGTGGGATATGCTGAAGAAAAACATACTAAAAGTTAATCCAACAATTTATTGAGAAAGACATTGTACATTCTTGTCTAAACGATCCATCAACTGGGAATTTACGGGATTTGATCCATCAACCAGAAAGTTTTTTTAAAAAAAAAACGAGTTCAGTTTCATAATTTCTTGAACTCTTCAAATTTCTCATATAATCATGAATGTCACAATACTGAGAGAAATTCAAAGATTCTAGAGACATAAGGCACGAAGATCGAACATCTTTTCTTTTTGTTATCCTTCTGGTGGATGTCCTTTGACTTAAAACGGAATTCAATCTTATCACCTCTACATCCAAATTTATTACATCTCCCTCTTCAAAATCATTGCTAAACTGGTTAACATATCAAAGAAAATTATGATAGAATTTCTTTGGAAAGGCATGGATGAAGATGAAGGTCATTTGGTTGAATATCACATAATCCCCTTGTCGCTTTAGGTGTCTGAGTCTACAGAACATTCAGAACAGGGTGTGGCTGTGGTGTGAAAATAGCTTAGAGAATGTAAACTTGATACGTCTCCACTCACCTCAAAAAATTAGCAAAAATGTGCTCTATATCGGCAGGCTACTAAAAAGCCACTAGTTTTATACATTGTTCTTGCACTCGGGAAAATTGGGAAAAGCTGTTTGATATTCCTAACATGAACAGGGTGGTACTTTGAAAATTAATTTCATGTCCGGATGGTTTTGGCACAAATTTCAAGAACAAAAGCTAGACCTTTGGATTAATGCAACTTCCTTACTATTTTGCTGGGGGTAACGAAAAGAAATAAGAGTTTCTTTTATAGCACAAGACACAGAAAATTCCTCCAATACAACCATTTCACATTTCAACAAATCGGGAAGCCTTTTAATAATCTCCCTTGGCATCTAAGCTTGAGGTTGTACCTTTCATGATGCAAACATAATGTTTCTAATAAAAAGAAATAACTACCAACTACCAATAGTAAGAAGGAAGGGAAGGAAGGGGGGATTTTCAAGTAAAAAGAAAATAATTGAACTCAATCCCCAAAGAAAATAAGCAAGTGTAAAAAAAAAATAGAAAAAAAGATTAAGAGCCAACTTACCAAAGCAGCAAAACATACGAAAGCATTGTTCTTTCTACTAGAATAAAGAATGCTTTCCCTTGTCCCGATAGATGGAAGTGGTTTGAGAAAACGCAGTCCTGCTTTAGCAATCACTTGTTGTCTCCTTTCATTAGGAAGTTGAAGTTGGATACAATCCTTTCTTAGATAGAAGTCCTTAGCCTTCATTCTTCCCCAGTGCTGACCCACTATATTACCAAGGTAATATTACAACTAAATATCAAAAGTTTTGTCAAATTAATTGCAGTAGAACAATAATTTATTACAAGAAACCGATACTTTTTTAATGAATAAGAAACCAACGTAAATGTGATGGATTTTAAATTTACAAGATAACATAAGCTAATTAATCCATTTTTTAGCCTCAACAGAAATATTTTAGAAAGCTTAAGGCAACAAGAAAAGTACACATGTGATGATATGAACTAGAGGCATTTGAAAAATAATTTATCACAATAGCAGCCATTAGTGAAAATTGACTGCCCAAACAGCTGAGTGTAAATATAAATATGCATTCCAAGAAAATGATCAATATGCCTCCATCCATTGTCTTAACGGTGCTTCGACATCTCAAGGATGATCACTGGCTGCAAGACCACCCCCCACCACCCCCCCAAACAAAACCCAAAGACACCAAAGATACTTCTCTACCAAATCCCTTCTTGATACTAGCCCCTATGGAGGTGTACAACCCCTCTTTCCTCAGTCCATTTGGAGTGATCATTACCCAAAAAATATCATTTTTAATTGGGAGCTTCCGCACTGAGCCATAAACACCTATGACAGGTTCCAGCGCCAGGTGCCTTACGTGTCCTTATCTCCCCATTGATGTACCCCTTGTAAGAATGATGCAAAAATACAAAGTTAAATCTTTCTCTCATGCTCCTATGCTTTGAGGTTTTGGAATGATATGCCTTCATCCGTTAACTGCATTGTGGCTTGACAAATGATCCCAGGAGTGTCTTCTCTCATACGCACTTATGGGCTACCCCTTAAAAATGAGAAGAAGCTCCTTTGATGCACATCATCCAATCAATTTTTTGGGCAATTTGGATGGGAAGGAATCAAAGGTTTTTTTTTTTGTTGAAAAGGATCCAGCTTACAATAAATTTTTTGAAAATATTGTCTACCTAGCTATCCCTTGGTGTAAATTATCACTGATTTTTTCATCTTATGGTCATACCCACTCTTTTGTCTAATTGGAGGAGTTGAAACTCCTCTGAATAGAACTCCTTTGGGTAGGAGCCGTCAATCCCTCCTTTCTTTTGCCCTCTTTGTAAATTTCATTAAAAAAAATGATCAAGATGTTAGCTTAGCTGACTAAATATCTAAATATTGAGACCTCAAAACCATGAAAAGTCGTTAGAGGGTTGTACTTGTACCACATGCATGTGTGCATGTGATACAAAAGCAGCTTCAAGCACCAGAAACAATTATTTCCATCATAATTATCTATTACCTCAAAAAAAAATCTTTTATATAAATACACTGAGCACAGAAATGTTATCCCAGCAATCAGATCACTTGAGTGGATTCTACTATATGTTTTCAAGCTTAATAATACATGATAGATATTTGTATGACCATGACTGTATGAAAGCATATCACATCTCTTCGCATTTGGAGTTCTGAGAATCTGGGGCATACTATTGCAAGTCTGCTCTTGTCTACCTAACTACCAAAGCCCCAACCTTGTTCACCAACATCGCTAACCTGATTTGAAGGGATCCAAAAAAAAAAAAGAAAGTCAATTTTTCGCAATACTGACCATCTCTTGCCACTCAAAGCTGGAATTTTCTTCATGTCAAATTTGCGTTTCTTGGAGCTTCTCAAAGAATGCAAGATCCCTGATTTCAGAAGTTTCTGTGGGCTAGTGGCTGAAATATAAAGGTAAAGTTCTACATGGAAACCCTTCCAAAGCTATTTTATGGCAAATTTAAGATTGAATCCTTCAAGATATCTTTACAACTTTGACAATTTCTTGGATTGTACACAGCACAGCGCCTCTTGTTGAAGTGACAATAATAGGAATTCTAACACTACCTTACTTCTCGAATTAAATTAGGTTAGGGTTGTTTCTTACAAGTTCCTTTTTGAGGTAGGGAAAATGCCCTATCCTGCTTTTCTTCTCTTGTATCCATCCTTTTTATTACAATGAAATCCATTTGTTTCCTCTCGCTTCAAATAAATAAAATTATTTGGAAATCAGTTGCTTGTACCTGGGGGTAGAAGAGGTAGGATGGCACCAGAATTTGTAGTAAGCATCTCCATCTACGAGGGTGGATGATAACCTGGCACAGTAAACAAGAATTTCTGAGATAAAAACACCAATAAAATGCGAATAAATTGAATTTCCTAATTGCATGTTGCAACCTATAAGACTACATGTAACAAGAACGTGACAATAATAATCAGAATGAAAACAGTATAAAAAAAATTTGTTTATCTGAACCATATGTTGCAGTTAAGAAAGTTTAAAAACTGAAAATAATAATAACACTAATAACATGTAGGGGTAGGGATTTGAACCTCTAACCTTTTGCTCGAGGACATATGCCTTAACCAATTGAGCTAGGCTTGGGTTGGGAAAAAAATGATGATAATAATAAAATAATTCCCTCTTAGAAGTTGATAAGAATTTTGTTTTTATAAGAAAAAAGACTCCCGGATTAGATGAGAAGTATACAAGATAGGAATCAAATTCCTAAACTCTAGAGCTTGTGTTGAAAGGCAGGCTGAGATTTTAAGCTCAGAAATTGTTGAAGTCGAGAGGGGGAAGGCTTCTGGATACTTTTTCCAAAACGGGATTTTTTTTCAAAAGCGGCCGAGAAACCATATAGGGTGACTTCAACAAGAATGGACCTAAACAAGGTGACCCAACTGAATACCTTAAAAAAATTAAATTAAAATAAAATAAAAGAGGAGCTAACTGAATATAATAAGGCCCCTGATTTGACTGCTTCCTGAAGTTTGAGAAGCTATACGGTAGATATGAATAGCAGGTAAATCTAATTTGATGTCATTACGTTGATTTTGGAATACATTCAGGTGATTTGATGTGTCCCTATTATTGGTTATGATTAAATATAATGTAGATAGAAAAAGACCAAGACGGTTGTTCAGGCACAGAATATTTCGTTTAAATTCTTAAAATCTTAAGTGCCCCCTCTTAGCTCCATTGACTCTCAGCGTTTCATGTCAAACTCACGATCTTGTGTTCGAAAAAAAATTTTAAATCTTGGATCGGAACTAAAACCTCCTACAAGGTATTTAAGGTGTAAAACCACTCTGGTTTGGTGGTGATTTTCATACCTTTTTTTTTTAAGAAATTTTTTTTTTCAGTTCAACAATATGTGGGTGTGGAGATTCGAACTCATGACCTTTTGGACGAAGAGATATGCCTTAACCAATTGAGTTATGCTCAGTTTGGCATTGGTGGTTTTGATACTAGTTCGTCATATAACTCATTTTGTTCACTTTTTTGCAGTCACCAGGATTTTTGTACCAGGAAAAGCAACCCGCAGAATCTTGAGACCATAAATTCCCGATCATTCTAGATTCAAATGAAATGTGATTCTAAAGTAGTCCATAGCCTGCTCTAAACATATTTCTCTGGCATTTCACATTCAAGATCATGCTCTAGATCATTAAAAGTCCAGATTTCACAATGCCTATGAGAAGGTGCTTTCGTATTCTAAATCTACCCAAGCTAAGCAACAATTTTCATCAACATCCCCTTTATAGTCCTTTCTCAGTAAGTGGTCTCACTAGAGAGCAACAACATCTTGCGTAGCCTTATTCAATTGTTTTATAAGAAATTGAAGAATTTATCATCAAACAAAAAATGCAAATAGCTGCCTAGGGAGGGGGTAGAGTAAGCCCCACACCCAAAAAGAACTACAAATTATGAGCCTCCCCATTATCCAGTATTAGTAATCAAACAAAAATTATAATCACAAAAAGAATTTTCGGTAATTGGAACATCACCCATGGAGTGGCATGTTGCACATTATTACAAAACTCAGACAAAAAGATTCTATCTTAAAAAATCCTTTGGTTTATCTCCTTCCCTGCAAGCTAAAGAAGAGCTCTACCCCGCACAATTCCGAAAAATCTTAACCTTGCCTTTAAAATTCCAATCCAGAAGAACTTCCAAAAAGCCAAAATCATAACCTTGTCCTATTGATCTCATTAAAACCAAGTATGAGCAGTAATGCCTCCTACTGTAAACTGAAACAGTTACAGTATCAAAAACATGTAACGGACAAAATAGAAATTCTCCCTGTTGAATAATCAGCTTCATATAAAATGTGATTCTTAATTGGTGCAAGTGTGTGATCGTCCTTGAGGCACTCTATCATTGCATTCACTAGTAACTAAGCAATTTATGTCTATTAACCATGTATTCGACACTGTGGAGGTCCCTTCTCCATACAGCTTATGGCTTTTAGGTTTTTTTTGGTGGTGTTTTTGATTTAATAAAGATTCCCTGTTTCTTATCCAAAACAACACACTTTGTATTAGTCTATTAAACACTGATCAATCTCATTGCCGCAACAAGCCTCCTAGAACTCCAAATAAGCGCATAAGAAACAAGCTTCTACCCGGACCGAACCCAATTGAACTAATAGATCAGTCTATTGTTTTTGGATTCTGAAAAGCAAAGGCAACGATTGAGAAAGAGAGGGAACGTTACTAACCTTATAATTAGAGTTACGGAGAGAATATTGAAGGTGAGAGTGCAGCGACAAGCAATAAGGGCGAAAGTATAATAGGCGCTACGCGGCGGTGGTGAGCAGCAACCAATGGAGGATTGGAAGGATATTGAATAGATTCTAAAGATGACTCCGTGGGAGGCAGAAAGGATAAAAAGGGAGAAAGTAAGCACAATGAAGGAGAGCTAGGGAGAGTCTGTCAATGGAGGTGGTTGAGGCCTGAGAGGGTGAGATAAGAAGAGATTAGGGATTTTTTGGTTCCTCTTCATTCATCAAAGGTTAAAATAGAGAATTACAAAATATTCTCTCTCTTTTTGGAAGAAAATTTTAAATATTTCCAAAATTTCTATTGAGACTTGAGGGTGAGTTGAGTAGAATCTTATTTTTTAAGAAGACCATGGACTCGTGACAAACGGCTAAGAACAAGAAGAGGGTCAGTAGTTTCTACCGTTGCAGATTAAATAATTATGTTATAATTTGTTGGATTCAGGCTGATTGGGTCAAAAAGACAACTTTCCAGACCGAGCTAAATCAATTGTATCTGTATGGAATGAATCAAACCATTTTGGTTAAGTTAAACCATGATGGTTTTTTGGTTCTTCAGTTTTGAAGAGTCCTCTCAAGCAATGATTAAAATATATGTCGATATATCCGTAAATTGGAGGGTTTAACATCGATATTAAAGATTAATCGATATCTACATAAATATCTATGAAACATAAATAATATCATTAATTAATCACGAATATGGATATAAAAACTAATAATAAGATTTATAACTTATTTAGAAATCGAAAAAAACTTAGTCGTCAATTGAAATAGTTTCTAATTTTTTTATTTATAGTAATATCCAACGGTATCAATATTTTATCGATATATCCGAAAAATTGAAATCTCAATATCAACATTGATATTTCAATTGTTGCTCTCAACAACTGATAAAAACAACTAAAAATATAGAGTAAAAAAATCACAAGAGGGATGTGAAAAGGATAGTCAGAGAGTAATATTTTATTAACATTCTTCTAAATTCAATCCTATTTTCAATAAGAAAATCAAAATTATTTTTTCAAATCTTACGAACTGACATCCATCCTCATGATTAAACTACAGTTAAAGAGGAAACAAAACTTGTTTCTGTCGAGTGTAAATCGAGTGAGTGAGAAACTAACCCAAACTTTTCATTGATACTTGAGAGTTACAAGATACTAAACTCCTATAACAAGCCTAACAAGGCATAACTGTCAAAATTAAATAAAAGACGCTACACATTACAATCTTCAAAATCATAAGATATGCATGAATTTGCCCAACAAGATAACCTCAATACATACCAAACATACTAACTTAAGTCTTTCTAATTCGATGGACTTGGTGAGCTACATCAAAACAGAGTTCAAAAGAGTTTAAAAAATGTCACCCTTCCATTGGTTAGATTCGGTTATGTTGAACTGAAACCAACCAAGGTTTAGTTGAGTCCGAATATTAGGTACATAACTAAAACAAACCTATCAAGTATGGACCCCACCCTCAATTTTTTTTTAAAATCCTAAAAAAAATTTCCAACAACTAATTTCACTCTATTCTGAAATAAAAGCAACAATATCTTCAGAAGATAATCAAAACCCTAAGTCACGCGAAAATCCTCAATATTCTCAACCAATGACTCCAAATTCACATTGAAACCAACTTCTATTGATTCTGAAATACCAACAGCAAAAGCTAAAATAGCTTCGCAGATTCAACGAGAAGATGAAGCGAGAGGGAGAAGAAGTAGCTAAGTAGCATGAGAAGTTAAAATCTCTACAACCATCGATACAAACAGCACCATAATTTTTCAATGATGAAATGATGCGAATCTATCAATACAAATAGGCAAATGGAAATTAGAGAAAGCGAACCTCTGAAATACGAGCAACCCAGGAACCAACTCAATTCGTCTCTGCAGAGTAGCGAGAATTGGTGACGGCGAGAAGCCTGGAAGAGAGATAGGGAGGTGTTTTGAAGGGCCTCGCTTTCGGGAGATCGCGGTGAGCTCCCAGACAGTCTTTGAGATAGAGGCAGGAAGGAAAGCAGGCCTGATGTGAAAGGAGCTTAAATATAAATTTTTTTTCATTTTTTTCTTGAGTTAAAAATAGGTTAAATTTAAAAATAAAAAAATAAAAAAACATATGCTAACTTCAGCGTAAATTTCAATTATGTCTCGGAGCATATTTATGAAGAACAACCCTGGATTTAAAATTAATTTACTGTAGATATATTACAGAAATTGTGTTGAATGACCATATTTTGAATTCCCCTTTTATAAAAGACTATTGAAAATAATATTTTCACTTTTAATTTAATTTTTTTTTTTTTTAACCAAAATACTCTCATTCAATATAACCTCTTTATTTAAAAAAAAATTATACATTCATTTAATCATAATGATATTCAATTCATTTAATCATTAATTATTTGCATTCTAAATTGGTTTGAATTTTAAATTTGTCCGGAAATTAAATAGCTCATTAAAAAAATTCTAATTTTCAAGTTATTTCCATTCCAAATTCATTATTTTTTTCCATATTATTGGCATTCCAAATTCATTCCTTTTTTTTCCAACTTATTTGCATTCCAAATCCAACACATTTTATTTTTTCGTTTCCTCCCTGGTGGTGTTTGATGCACTTCAATTTTTGCATCACATTAAATTCAAGAAATTCAACTTCAAATACACTTATTTGCATTCCAAATCCAGCACATTTTATTTTTGTTTCCTCCCTAGTGGTTTCTTTCATTTCCTTCAATTTTTTCTTCTTTCCCGTCGTCATCACTGTCTTAGTTCACCGTTGGCTTTGGCTTTCACCGCCGCCTACTGTTTTCACTACGGCCATTACTCACTGTCGACTTTGAAATTCACCATCCTTTCATTTACCGCTTCGTTGTCATTTTAATGAGTATTGTTATCTTTCATTTGCATCCTCAAAACCTATTATGTTTTACACATATATTTTTTTTTTTTTTTTTGTCTTTTTCGTTCTAAATTACTAATACTTAAGGTATCAATATTTTACCTCATTTTTCTTTTTTTTGTTTTGAAATTTTCTTCAATTTACGTTTATAACTGCATTAAGCTGGCATGTTATACCAATAAATATATGTACCATACCTATATTATATATAAAGCCTTATCATATACCTTATGTAAATTTCTTTAATCATTTTTTAACTCTCCTTCTAATGTTTGTCTGTACTAGAATATGTTACCTCTATAAAATTCAATCATACTATATGTTTTGATGATAACAAACAGTTGAAATTTATTGATAACTAGTGTTTTTAAGTGTTCACAGCGTAGAGCTCGAAAAGACGATTTCAACGCATTTTGAATCACTCAAATCAAATGTCAATTGAATAAGTTATGATCAAAAGAAAATTGAGCGGAAGTTAGAAAACTTGACACGCGCGGGACGCAAATATTCATTGTCATTCCAGCACGAGTTCGAGTCCTACCAAACACTTTTAATCTTCCATTGTCTTTCTATTTTATTTGAAAAAAACTAGTCGTTATACTTTTCTTTTCCATATTTTTAATCTCAACCATTCATCCTCTTAACTTAGATCTAATGGCCAAAATTAATTCCAATTTTGATATTCTTTTAAT
>JAOANK020000063.1:78914-90031 GCA_026257165.2 Telfairia occidentalis | reverse complement strand
TCTAGGATCATTGGAGCTCATGATCTATAGGTCCATTAGGTCCATCGGCTAGCCCACATTGGATAACACCTTGGAACAGTGTGGTGAATGAATTCGACGCATTCGAATTCGATTTTGGGAGAATATTAAATATATGAGATATATTTAATCTATCGACGTTTGGTTATGAATTAAATGATCGAATGGAGCCGAAAATAACATTTAAATGTTGTATATATGAATAGAGATTCATATTTAGAAAATAGTTTTTTCGAAAACCAGGCTCGGTGGTAAAATAATATTATTTTAATATTAGATATTAAAATAATTATTAATTAAATTAGAAAATTTCTTAATTAAATTAAATTAAATTTGGTTTTTAATTTGGGAAATTAAAAATCAAAATTAAAAAAGAAAAAAAAAAGAGAGAAAGTGGAAAATTAGGCAAAATGCCTTTTGGTGATTTTCCATATTCTTTTCTCTCTTTTGCTCTCACTTTGCCACCTTAAATCCAATGCTACCTCACCATGATTCAGTGTCAATCATGGGTGAGGTAGTTGTGCATGATCTTGCCTATAAATTGGCTTCATTTTCGTGCATAAAGGGATTGATGAAGAAGTTCAATTAGCTCTCAAAAAGTTTGGTTGTTCATGTGTTGAACACAAACCAAACATCACCTCCCTTCCTCCCAAATTCACCAATCAAGGGATCGTACCATCCTGTACCAAGGCTGGAGAATAGTCAGGAAGCCTCTAGTGGTGGTCCGGGAGCTGATTCGACAACATTTCCACCAGAGATAGAGGAGGAATTAAACTTCAAAGGTGAGTTTCTCAATTCCCTGTTTTTCCTCTTTTGTAGCATGATTTTCCTTAATCAATTGAGCTAATTATAGTGTTTTAGATCCTAATCCGCTGCACATGTATGTTGATACACCTTTGAACAACCTTTGATCAAAGGAATTTCTATTGGGATAGTTTATCCTGTATAATCAATTTTCATGTAAAACTTTGCATCTGCAAAATGAGATTCAGCCTCTAAAAATGGATTTGTATCAGCGTCAACCTTCTTGATGCCATCTTGGTAAAATTTAAAGCATTGGTGCAACGTGGAGGTTACAACTCTATTTTCATGAATCCAAAGGCAACCCAATAATAATTTGTAGGTGGTCTTAGAGTCTATCACGTGAAACAGAGTGTTAGCCTTCAAGTCTTCAATAATGAGCTCTAGACGAATCATACTGATTGCTCGTTGTCCACCTTGGTTGAAACCTTGAATCACCAATTTGCTATTTGATAGCTCTTCCATTGAAATACTCAGCTGGTTGATTGTCGACGTGGGCATTATGTTAGCAGCTGAACCATCGTCGATAAGAATTTGACTAACCTTTTGCTTTCGAATGTATCCTGCAACAAACAAAAGTCTATTATGAGGTTTTGAATCAAGCAACAGGTCTTCATCAGTAAAACCTATAGACACGTTACATGAGGCACATGTATGGGTGGTCAAAGCCTTAGAGTTTTTCAGTGCTTCGATAAGGGTGTTTTTAGTATCCTGGGGAAGCAACAATAAATCATTTATGTTGAAAGAGGGCAGCTCTTCTAGCTTTGTTGCCGCTTCGGATGAGTTTGCAGAAATGTCATCAGCTTCTATCATATTGATGACCTTACATGTTACAACTTTGTTGATCTTTTCTCTACTATATACGAGAAAAGTCCTTGGGAAGAATTCTTTTAAAGTTATCGGATGCCGAGGCCGAGCGAGATCTTCATTTTCTTCCACGTTCGGCGTTGGCTTCCTTGTATTCTTCTTCCCTTTCTTTCTTTGAGACCGACTTCTCCTTCTGTGGTCTCGAAATATACGAGATTCCTTTTGAACAAAATTTTGCTTTCGTCTTTTTCTCCGGGTCACAAGTGTGTCCAGCCTCTTTCATCTCCAATCTGCTCATCCTTGTCTCCATCGTCCTTACTTGAATCCTCCTGTTGAGGCCAAACACCAATAGGTTTGAAGGTCCCGAACTGGATCATGGTTCCCTTTAGACCATATGGTAAGATTGTTGGTGAAAGGACATTTGGAGGAGCCACTACTGTGTCATGGTTTACTTGATTTGTCTCATCAAGATCCAACTCGATCTTTCTTTCTCGAGCTAACTTTAGGATTAGCTCTTTTAACATAAAGCGTTTTTCTACCGGGTGACTAACAACTCGGTGATATTTGCAATAGTTGGGATCGTTTACTTTTCTCAACTCTTCAGGTCGTTTGCATTCAAAGAGTTCAATTAGATGTTTTTTCAGTAATTACTCTAACATGTCAGGAATGTCAGAGTCTAGAAAATGGTAAATTTTCTCTTGTCTTTCTTTTAGAGTTAAACGACGTCTCTCGCTTCTATCTTGTCGTTTCTCCATTTTCTTTTCTTTTCCTTTTGATGAAAATTTTAGAGGGGTTGTGTTAACAACCATAGATTCTGTTGCCGCTCCTTTCGAAGGTTTTTCGTTGTTTCTTACTTCTTTCTTTTCCTGCTTTACATCTGGAACTAATAAGTCCTTATTCCCTCTAACTGTAATACTCAACTTCATGTCATGAGCGCGAGTTGCTAATTCTTCGAAGGTGCGGGGTCTTATGCCCTGCAAGATATAAAGAAGTCCTCAAAGCATTTCTTGGATGCACATTTTCACAGCAGACAGTTCAGTGAGTCGGTCTTTGCAGTCAAGACTCAGAGCTCTCCAACGGTTGATGTAATCGATGACAGGTTCGCCCTTCCATTGCTTGGTGTTTGTGAGCTCCATCATGCTAACAGTTCGTTTTGTGCTATAAAAGCGATTTAGGAATTCTCTTTCAAACTACTCCCAACTGCCAATTGACTCAGGTTCTAGATCAGTATACCAATCAAAAGCACTTCCCTTCAACGTTCGAACAAATTGCTTGACCAACAAGTCTCATCGAGTCCCAACGTTTTCGCATGTTTCCACAAAATGAGCAATTGTTGCTTGGGATTGCCCTTTCCGTCAAACTGCTGAAACTTTGGGGGCTGGAATCTAATAGGCATTCTTAAGTTATAAATTCTCTTGGTGTACGGTTTGGAATACGTGAGGGAATTTTGAGCAGGTCCACCATACTAAGCTCTAATGGAACTCATAATCATATATTGCAATTGCTGGACAGACAACGACGCGACTGAAGTTGAATGTTGCGGTTGACTTTCTTGCATAAGAGCCTTCCCTTTGTCATTAATTTTAATGGCAGGTGTTTGACTTGATTCAGCAACATCTCGACTCTCGATGTGATCCTTTAAAGAGGTAATTTCATAGTCTCTTTCTTCAACTGCTTTCATCAACATGTTGACTTTTCTTTCTAATTCAGACATTCTTTCTTCACCAGAAGCTGCATCAGCCATCATGACGTTCATAATATGATGATCAGGTGTGTTCTTTGATTGGTCAAAGGATGAAGTGAACTTCAAAGGATTTTCCTTCATAGCAGCTTCACCTTCAAGTTTGTCTGCCAATGGCATCCATATCTGGCTTGCGAGGATATGAACTTCTTCTTCTAGTTGTTGGGTCCCTTTGAGAACGACTACGGGTGACCGGCCTTGTGAAAGAATCGTCTGATGTAGTCTTCTTAGATGCCATTGATTCTTTGGACAAAGTTTTAATTGTGGAAGAGAGAAGGAGATGAAAGGTAGAGAGGTCCCACTAGGTGTGCCAAACTGTTTACACAAAATTTCTGGAGAAATTATAATATGTGCAATGAACTCGATTTTTGTATTAATGTGATGTAGTGGTAGTACAATCTCTAATATATGGTCCTTTGATTCTTTCTCTCTAATATGTATGTGACTTTGCAACGCTTGATCTCAAGGTTGAAGTTCTTCGGCTTCTTAAGCTTCTTGAAGTTCTTTGAAAAATATGTTGGAAACTTGAAGTCTTGTAAGTTTTGGTCTTCAAAGTCTTCAAGGATTTCGATCTTCCGTCTTCAAAGCTTGAGTTTCCAGGATCTTCAATATTCAAAGTCTTTAGAGTTCTTCTTCTCAATGTCCCCTCTTCCAAATGAGAGATAACTCCTATTTATAGAATTTATCTTGAGGGCTTTGTATGGTTTGGGCCTATTGGACCAACTCTTGGGTTTGGGCCTGTTGGACCAACTCTTGCGTTTGGGCCTGTTGAACCAACTCTTGGGTTTGGGCCTGTTGGACCAAGTCTTGGGTTTGGGCCTATTGGACCCAAGTCCTAGGTTTGGGCCTGTTGGATTAAGTCTTAGGTTTGGGCCTATTGGACTAAGTAGGCCTGTTGAACCAAGTCTTGGGTTTTGACTCATTTGGGCTTTGAGCCCAATTCTTTTTATAATGAACTAAAGCTAGATTTAGGCTTTTAGCCTAGTTCTTAGTTTGCTTTACCAAGCCTAGCTCACTTTGCTAAACTGATCCTTTGGGTTGAGCATGTTTGATCGAGCATCATGATTTAATTTGACCGAGCCAATTTTGTGGGACCGACATGTGGCATCTTTGGATTTGCCAAAATTTCTATTTTAACATATATGTTAGAGAGAGAAAAATATGTGGAGACTTAGATAATAAAGTTTAACGACATAAAGATAAAATTTTTAGAGAGAAAAGTCAGTGAGAGAAAATTTCAAGAAATAAAAAAAGAATTTAGAAAGAAAAAACTAAGAAGAATTTTAGTTAGCATTATTTTAAAAAGTAGTTAAGAAACAGAGAAAAAAAGTTAAGGGGAAAGAAGTTTTAGACGAAACAATTAAAAAAAAAAGAGAAAATTGTAGAGGAACAATAAAGTTGAGAGCAAAAGATATGATAAAAAAGAAAAGATAAATTAGAAAGATAAAAATTATTTGTAATGAAAGAAAACTTGAAAAATTTTAGATTGAAAAATGTTAGAGAGATATATTTGTTTGATAATAAAAATAAATATGTAAGAGAAAAAAAGTGAGAGAATAATTTTAAAAATAGATATGTTAGAGAGAAACATAAATTTAGAAAGAGAAAAAAAAACATTAAATTTGTATAAAGGGAAAAATTAAAATATGTAAAAGAGAAAGAAAAATGAAATTTAAACTAAGATTAGAATTTTTGAGAGAGAAAAATAAAATAAAAAAGTTATATAAAATTTTAGAGAGAGAAATTTTTGGTAAATAAATTTTTTTTGAAGATAAAAATTTGTTGGAGAGATATATCAAAAGGAAAAAAAAAAAGTAAATTTTAGAAGAAAAATTAGTTTTGAAAAACTGAAAACTATTTTTGAAAGCTATATTTTTTTAGTTTTTGGAATTTCTTTACAATTTCAAAAACATTTTTGAAAAACAAAAAACAAAAAATCGAATTAGTTATCAAACAACTTTAATTTTTAAAAACCAAAAACCAAAAACAGAAAATAGAAAACAAAATGGTTACCAAACCGGACCTCAAATTTTATATAACTTTTCTTGATTTTTCTCTCTTTAAAATTCTCATCATAGTATAAATTTCATTTATCTCTCTCTTTTAACATATTATGATTTTTCCCTTTTTATAAATTTATTTATTTTTTTCAAATTTTCTCCTTCTAAATTTATATTTCTCTCTACCATATCTATTTTTAAAATTATTCTCTCACTTTTTTCTCTCACACATTTATTTTTATTATCTAACAAATATATCTCTCTAACATTTTTCAATCCAAAAATTTTTCTTTCTAAATTTTCTCTCATTATAAATATTATTTATCTTTCTAATTTATCTTTTTTTATATCATATTTTTTTGCTCTGAACTTTATTGTTCCTCTACAATTTTCTATTTTTCTTTAATTATTTCATCTAAAATTTTTCTCCCTTTTAACCTTTTTTTTCTCTATTTCTAACTACTTTTTAAAACAATTCTAACTAAAATTCTTCTTTTTTTGCCTTTCTAAATTCCTTTTTTATCTCTCAAAATTTTTTCTAACTTTTCTCTCTAATAATTTTATCTTTATGTTTTAAACGTTTATTATCCATGTCTCTATATATTTTATCTCTCTAATAATTTTTTTTAGATAAACGACATTAGAGTTTGATTTTTGCTGAAACTTCTAAATTTTAAAAGATTTATTAAATCGCCAACCTTGAGTATTAATCAAATTTAATTTTTTCTATTAATTGGTTTTTGTTGAAAATAGTGAGTTTTTAAAACAATTTACTTTACTTGTTATGAAAATAGTGTTAATATTTAGGGTTCAATAATGAGTCAAACTGAGTATAGCTGAATTGGTAAAAGTATATCTTCTCGACCCAAAGGGCTGTGGGTTCAAATCCCCACTCCCACATGTTGAACTCAAGTTAGAAAAAAAAAGTTTCAATTTGATGAATCAATTGAAATTTTAAGTTGAAAATTGATACAACTTGCTGAGTTCAAATGTAAAAATTGATTTTAGTTTCCCAAATATAAATGTATTATTTGATTTTATGTAAGTTAAATTACAAACTAAGTCTTTGAACTTTCAAGATTGCGTTTGATAGATGTCTAAACTTTAAAAAGTTGTTTAATAAGTTCGGAAGGCCTCATTTCATAACTTTTTTTTTATATAATGTTTCCTATTTTGAAAAAAAAAAAGAAAAAGAAAAACAAACATGTTTGATCATTATTTTTGGTTTTTTTTTTTTGAAAAGTTAGAGAGATATAGCGATGTGTTAGAGAGATAAAATATGTAGAGGCAGAGAAATAAAATTTTAGAGACAGAATTTTTTTAAAAAAAAAAACTTTAGAAACAGGAAAAATTAAAGAGATAAAAGAAAAAGATTTATGGAGAGAATATTAGTTAGAGTTCTTATAAAAAAAATATTATGTTTTTTTAAACTTAAAAAAGAAATATTATTTAAAGAAAGAAAAATAAAAGTAGAGGAAAGAGATAAAAGCTACAGAGTCATTTTTGAGAGCAAAAGAAATGTTGGAAGAAGAAAGATAAATTGGAAGGTAAAGAGAAGTTCTAATGAGAGAACTTTTTTAAATAAAGAAAAGTTAGATATATTAGTTAGAGATAAAATAAATGGGAGATAAAAAGAAAAGTTGAAAAGAAAATTTAGAAATAGATGTGTTTGAGAGAAAAATAAGTTGAGCTTAGAGGCAAAAAAACTTGAGAAAAATATTAAATTAGTTTTTATTTAGGTCCTGTTTACTTCCCTTCAATCAGAATGAATAGGAATCAGAATGAAAATCAATCGGAATGAAATCAATTGGAATGAAAATCTTATTCCATTGATGTTGTTTACTAAGAGTTGTCTGAAATCGGAATCAAAAATTTATTCACGTTGTTTAAAAAGTTATGACAATTATTAAGTAGAGAAGAGGGGTAAAGTGTGTAAAACAATTAATGAATATGGTGTAGGCCCCATGAAATAGGAAATGGTAATGAGATTTTTGTTTTTTGGACAGTGATTCCCAAATTTGAAATGTGTCCCACATTTGATTCAAATTCCTTAATTTTAAAAAAACATCCCTTGATTGTAATCCTATCAAAATATTGATTTAGTGTTGAGTTCATAGGTTTTTTTTTTTTTAGTTCAACATTTGTGGAGATGGGAGATTGAACCATCGACTTTTACGATAGTAGTATATGTCTTTATCCACTGAATCATGTTGTGATTGACATGCTGAGTTCATAGTTGTATGCTTATATGCATGGTAAAAATGTTTATTTTATAAAATTTTGATAGGCAATGTTAATTTAAAAAAAAAAAAAAGTCCATTCTCTGGCCCCCCCCCCCCCCTATTTTAAGTCTTCCCCTACTCTCACAGTTAGCAGCGTTCCACCCTTTGACACATAAATTTGCATACCTCTCTATTTAACTATTATAAAAATAAAATATTCTTACCACCTCACCTATTGAAAATAATAGAAAATTGGGCCGATGAAAGAGATAAATTTATTCTTTTTGCCACATCACCTATTGAAATGTTATATAAATTAATATGTTTACCGTATAAGTATATAATATAAATTAATATCAAATAGATCCGTAAACATCGTAGTCAACATTTGTTAGGATTACCAATGATTCTGTTATGCGAGTGACCAAAAGTGAGCAATAGAAAAAAAAATTTAAATGTGAAATATGTTGAAATCTAGGGACCAAATAAAAACTAAACTCAAACTTTAGGGTTAAAAGTGTAATATTTTGAAAGCTAGAGATCAAATAGAAAGTAAATTAAAAATTCAAGAGGTAAAAATATAACATTTTAAAACTTAGGAACCAAATGAAAAATAAATTCAAAATTCATGGGCCAAAAATATTTTTTTTTCCCAAAAAATAAAGTTATACGAAGATAAACGTTTTAGAAAAATAATACAAATAAAAGATATGTAGAGATGAAAATTTAAGGTATTGGAAAAAAAAATGGAGAGAAATTTTAGAGAGGAAAAAATATAGAAAAAAAGTTGACAACTAAGAGAGAAGAAGGTAGAAAAAGATAATTTTTTTCCTTTTTTTTATTCTAAAAAAATAATATGATTGTCAAATTTGGTGGTGTATAAAAAAATATATTAACGATGATGTTTAGTAAAATTTTTACCTTAAAAAGATAAGACAGGTTGTCAAACTATAGCTTAACTACGCTCCATCATCTTAAAATGTTGGTAAGAAAATGGCTTTAGGTTTTGAGTTCGAATGTGAATTTGGACTGGCACCAAATCCGGCCCATAGTCAGTGATTACATCTTTGAAATCGGTTTTCTTGCTCGGGCTATAAAAAATCCAACCCAGAAGCTCTGCAAGTGGGAATGGCCTCATCATTCCAAAACAATCACCGAGCAGTTGATATTTGAAGCCCAAACCCAAAGGCGCCATCGATGTTCATTGCTGTCAGGGCACAGGAACCAACGCTCTGTCCTATTCGGTTATCTTGATAAGTTTTTCGCCATTTCTAAATTCTACGCCATGGGGCGGCTTAAATTGACTAACGCTCTGTGTTTGATTATTCAATTGGATGGTTTTGGGCCTTAGAATTCCAGAGAAGAAGAGGATTTTTAATCGTCTCCTCTCATTTTCAATTGGGTGAGTTTCCTCTTTCAGTTTATCCCCACATCTTTCTTCCTACATGGGATACTGTTGAATTTCGACTCTCTATCTATTTCTAGATGTTTTGAACTTGAAATCAAGTTTTCCTTCCTCTGCCAAATCATTCATGCAATTTTTTTTCATCCGTCTTTATCAGACAGTACTATTAGAACTTACCTCTGTGATAGTTGCTGTGTGTATTTGAAATTAGAATGTTGTTTCTTCAGCAATTGGGAGGGAGATGCTGTGTTTTTATCATTTATGTGTCTCTATGCAAAGGTGTTTTTCATTGGGGAAGTAGAAGTATTTAACCTTCTTCCATTGGACAGGAGAAATTCTGTCGCTGTGAACAGAGGGAAAGCGAAGCTGATTATGCCTTGAAAAATATAGTTTAAACCATGATCACTTATACCAGCCATATGCATTAATGTTGAAGCCCTTTTCTTGGTCTGCTCATCAAGTGTTTAATCAAAACTAACTGGTAATATATGTGAACCCTTAATATGAAACAAACTGAAGTTTCTTTCTTTTGTTTTAATACTTTATTAAACCAGTATTTAGCCTACTCAAACTTTTAAATTGTTTAGAGATTATAGTTTATTAAAGAGTTTAAATAATCTTAGATGGATCCATAATCTTTCATACTTATTTCGCTTTGGTCCGTGAACTTTCAAATATCGTGTTTTAGTCTCTATTCTCTGCATAAAAGTCCTTATCATTCATCTTCTATTCATCTTTTAACAAACCTAAATTTGTTTAGAAATTGAATACTCAACCCACTGTATGTAGCTTCGTGCATATTAATATCTATTGATAAGGTAAATTTGCAAAGGATGTACTTTTTCCAAGTTTCGATCAAATAATTTTTTTTAAAAATGAAAATAATACCAAAGAAGTTTATTGCAAAGTTTAGGAACTAAATTAACATACTTGAAACTTTCAAGAACCAAATAGGATTTATGCATGAAAGTTTAGGCTCTAGGGACTCTAATAGGATTTAAGCATTAAGAAATTCATTCTTTTAACAATCATGATTGTTCTCATCTTCAATCGTCTCTTGCTTCTAAAAGTTTGAACTGTTCTCAAAAGAAGAAAATGTGGTATTTAAAGCAACTGGGAAAGCTAAATCCTAACTGGCGACATATATATTCTTGTCTGCAGTGGAATGCATGGCAGCTCCAGCAACAGCAGATGTTTGTGATGCAAATGCAGCACATGTAGCAACTGGAGATCTGCGAGTACTACAACCGCTATTTGAGATTTACGGGCAACGCCGAGCATTTTCGGGGCCTGTAGCGACGGTCAAGGTGTTTGAAGACAATGTTTTGGTGAGACAGCTTCTTGAAAGCAAAGGTGAGGGGAGGGTTCTGGTGGTAGATGGGAATGGAAGCAGGAGATGTGCATTGGTGGGAGGCAATCTAGGGCTGTTGGCTCAAAACATGGGGTGGGCTGGCATTGTTGTAAATGGGTGCATAAGAGATGTTGATGAGATCAATAACTGTGATGTTGGGGTGAGGGCATTGGGGGCTAATCCATTGAAGTCAAACAAGAAAGGGTTGGGAGAAAAGCATGTGGCTGTTCAGATTGGTGGGACTCTGATTCATGAGGGAGAGTGGCTGTATGCAGATAGTGATGGCATTTTGGTGTCCAAATTTGAGCTGTCTGTATGAAATTGAATTAGGTAGGTAGCTGATTGAGCCTCATGGAAAAGCTCTCTTCTGGTCCCAATTGCTTGTTTTTTAGGCTTCTGGCTCTGGTCATTGAGTTACAAGTGTTTTGGATTATGTTTATAACTCTTTGATATTTGTTTACTCCCAACATTATATTCAATGTATTTGTGAGTCCAAATGAAAGGGTGGTTAGAAGTGAAGTGTTGGTTTCTTTGTTTTGGAGTCTACTTATTAGAATGTTGTTTAAATTATAGTCAAATTCTAAAACCATATCTATCATAATTCAATTCATCAAACATTTAGGCGTGTTTGGTTTGCAGTTTTAGGAGGTTTGTTAAACTTAGGTTTATTAAGTTGGAGGTTATTAAACTCAGATTGTTAAGTCTGTGTTTAGATAGTGCTGTTAAGTCTGTGTTTGGGTGGTACAAAATATTAGTTTGTTAAGCCTGAATT
>JAOANK020000063.1:58861-71156 GCA_026257165.2 Telfairia occidentalis | reverse complement strand
CGACCCGATTCCACTAACTCTACAAATCAACCTGAAAGAATCGGTATTTTATTTGAAGGGCCTCGACAACCCGTTCAGCACGTCACAACCAATACCCCACATCTCGAGGTGCTCGAGATAAAGCTTGGTCCGACCACTAAGATCACCCTATCACAAGCCATGCCAAATATTATGTAACTCTCACCTATTTGCCAATCGAGATAATCAAATATGGTATCACGTTAATGATCTTTGTCGTATATTATGATCTGCGTGGTATAGGGTGCTGCACACTTTTTATAAATACCAATACAAACCCATAACAGCAGTTACACGAAAATACCACATTGGTATTGCAAACTCATTACCACCTTTCGTACTTCGTTTTCTTGAATGTTGGAGTATAGTTTGCATAGCTCCACACGGGAGATATCTCTCTTTTCACTTGATGCTTACATCACTCATAGAGGATATATCGTGTAGAAACACCATGTATTAGTTATTGAATGAGATAAACTTCATAATATATTTTAAATCAAAAATTTGCCTGCTAGTTTTGATTTTATCTGCCTGATTTTTTCTTTTTGTACCACATGTTGTCACACCGCCCCTGCGAAATTATCGTTTATTAATCTAATATGTCAATATTTAAATTTGAAATAAAAACTCTTAAAGTAAAATTAAATACATAAAACTATATTATATTTACAATATAACTTTTTTTATTGCACTTAATTGATTAAATCAAATTTGACCTTCAAAATTTAAATTTATTAAAAACTAGCTTACAAATTTGCTAATATCAATTTTTTTTCTTTTTTAAGTTCTACCACATGTGGAGATGGTAATTTGAACTCGTAAATTTTTTGTTAGAGAACTATGTCTTAACCAATTAAACGATGCTTGTTTGATTAATATCAATATGTTTTATTTGTTAAAAGTTGTTAATTTTTAATATTTTTATATTAATGTTGTAAATTTTTAAATTTTGTTAAAGAAAACAACAAATTTTTAGTGAAATTAATTTTAAAAACAATCGAGAATGTGATTTTGCACAAAAAAAAAAGTTAGAAAATGTTTTATAAATTGTCCCATAATTGCTTTTGATTCCTTAAAAATAAATATGGAAAGTATTTTATATATTTATCATATTTTTATTATTTATTCTCGTGTGAAATTATTAATAGTGGCTTTTGAGTATTAATTATTTTTGTTTTAATTATATGATGCTTACCGTTTTAAGTTTTTCATATTTTTATTTTTTAAATAATTTTAATTTTAATTTAATCTCAATATGTTCAATTATTAAAAAAATTATCTAGTGTTTTATTCTCAAGTTTTTGATTTTTAAATATAAAAATTACCATTACAAAAATCATAAATAACAAAAACAAAATTGTGATCAATTTTATTTATAAAAGTATTTTTTTTTATATTAGTTAAATCATTATAATATTTTATTAAATATTACAAAATTTATTTCTTAATATCACTACTTATTTACCATTTAAATTTATACTTTTTGATTGGATGGTACAAAATATTTTTTAGTTGAGTTTCAACATTTTGATCTTAAGTTTATTGTTTTTATTTGAAATCTTTTTCACCTATTTAATTTGTAGCAAAATTAAGTCTATGAATTTTAAAAGGTCTACAATAACTTGAGAAATTTATAAACTAAACTCCTTTTCAGACTTTCAAGAAAAAATTAATAGGATCTAAACTTTTTATGCTCATTTTTTTCAAAAATTCATCATAAACTAAAATTTTTCAACTTTTCAATAATATAAATATGAGATAATTTATTCAAAAAAAAAAAAAAAACATATGAGTTGACAATTATTTTTTTAAAAAATATTTTTTTTGTCTCCAATTCTTATTTCTAAAATTAGGAATAAGGTAGCTACAAGGACTAAAAATTTTCAATATCTACTTGACCCGAACAGACCTAGTTGCTATATCTATAAATTTGATTTAGAGAAAAAGAAATAAAGAAAGATAAGATAAAATGAGGGAAAAATTATAATTTAAGCAAACAAGAAAACAAGAGAAAGATTTTAGGTTAAAAAAAAAAAAAAGAAAGATAAAAAGCAAATTAAAAAGAAAGGATTGGTTATAACACCCTCCCCATTTCAAAGCTATAGCTTACAGGTGTTAGGCCATTATGTAGTTGAAGACCTAAGAGATCTATTACATTATATTTGTATTATTACAATTTAAAAAATATATATATTATTGCTGATTTTAAGGCACTAAATCAACCTCTATTATTGTCTATTCTGGATAATAACCAATTATTATTATTATTTTTTCTTTTTCTCTTTCTCTCTGTCTCTCTCATTTTGATTTTGACTATACAGCTTAGATGTGTTAATGGAATTAGTATAAAGTGTAAGATAACCAAAATGGGCCCCTCAAAAAAGGATTGATTTTTCAAAAACTGGAATGATTTAGTTGGAAAACCAAATTGTTATTTGAGTTGAGACAAATAATATTTGCAATGTAAAATCTCAAAAAGAAATAATAAAAATAAAATAAATTAAAAAACTTTCACTTTTGCTTTTTCTCTCATTTGTTTTCTTTCTTGAAATTCAAAGATTCCATCCATTTCCCCTTCTCACCTTTTCTTTTCCCTTCAAAGGGTCCCGACCCATTTCTTTCTGGGTTATTACAACAGTGAAAGTTTTATCTTTTTGTAATTTTGTCCAAAATCCCAACACCAACAGCAGAATCATGGCCATTGCTGATCGATTGGATTTTGACCAAAAACACCAAAAGGCAGTGTGAGAAAAGAGAAGCGGAAGGTTGTGGGGGTAACTGGTGACTGTTTTTCCCCCATCTTCCCTCTATTTTCAATCAACTCCAAAGAATTAGCGAACAGAAATTGAATCCATTTGGGATCATGTTTTCATTTCTGGCGATTGATTTCTAACAACCCCAGTTCCGATTTAGTTTCTGGGATTTTACCCCTTTCTGATTTTGATTTCCCATCACACTCTCAGGTAATCCAAGTTGGAATCTGTGTTTTTTTGCTCTACCTTTAGCTACCTTTTTGTTCATATTTTTGTTTCATTTCTTGTAAGTTTCATCAATTCCGTCATTTCCAATCGTATGGATGGAATCGTTCGGCCTTTGCTGCTTCTGTTCTGTTTCTGTAATTTTGTTTTATTAGCCTCAATGTCAAAATGCATAGATCTTCACGAGATCTTCGGATCCGGCACTATTTTGGAGGTTTTAGTTACTCGTTTTCTATCAATTTTCACGTTCTTGTTCGTTCCTGGGGTTTGATTCTGTTTCCGGGATGAAGAGATTACAGAATTGAAAATTTCATATCCACACAGAGACAATAAGAAATAGCAAGAAAACAATAATAAAAAGACACGTTCATATTCAGGGTGGATCCAAAAGTTTTACAAGAGTAACATTTTACATCTAAAATATTTCAATTCTGAAAATTTAGAAGGCAAATTCAGAGGAAAACTACAAAAAATTCTTTAAGTATTTTATATTTACTTTTTATATCACCTCGAACTAAGAGGGGGATAATTGTCTTCTTCCTTCCATCTTCACTCCACTTTTGTTCATATTTTGTTCAGCGTTTTTGAGCTTTCAGCTGAATTTCGTTTTTCTGTGTGTTGTTTGGGAGCTGGGGCTAATCATGGATGGTCATTCCAGCTTCCAACCCAATGTAAATGCTAATTTTGATACTTCTTACTTTTGCAAAGAAGATTGGATTGAATTGTTATGACTTATGTGTACAATTCTTAAATGGTGAACCTGGATTACAAGCTGAAGTTCATTATTCAATGATTTACACTGTTGGTCTTCAGGATCCATTGACATTGCTGCACGGTTTTCGAGCTTGTATTAAGCGAGAACTTGAGTAGTAATGGGGAGGACTGATGATAATGTTGCTATTATTGGGGATTGGGTGCCTCCAAGTCCCAGCCCAAGGACCTTCTTCTCAACAATGCTAGGGGAAGATGTTGGTTCTAGACCAGTCATGGATACTACCAGCAGTGATAAAACTGAAGAACTCTTTCTCAGGCCTCGAGAACATACGGTATTGGAAAACGCCATTGCAAGAGGCGGGATCCCAGGTAACAATTCTGGTGACCGATCAACGGATTTCAGTTCACTCTCGGAGCAGAAATTCCGTGGGGGTCTCGTGGAAAGGATAGCAGCCAGAGCTGGATTTAATGCTCCAAGATTGAATACGGAGAGCATTAGATCCACAGACCACTCTCTAAATTCAGAAGTCAAGTCTCCTTACTTGACAATACCGCCTGGTCTCAGTCCAACTACATTGCTAGATTCGCCAGTTTTTCTTTCGAATTCGCTGGTATGCTAAACACTCAAAATTTGAAGTTTATATCTAATCTTACCATTTAGAGAAGCATGGGATTATGATGTTTTTTTTTTTTTTTTTTTTTTTTTTTAAATAAATTATAAATTTAGTCCCAGAATTTTAATGGTTGCGTCTATTCTTTAAACTTCAATTTATATCTGAAGTCCAAGTATTGGATGCGATTGTCTAGCTTTACATTTGCCACTTAACTGTTTGATTGTGGGAAAACAGTGAGTAGCAAATTTAGGGGCAGAGTGAAAGAGGGGGAGTTGCCCTTCTTAGTTTTGTCTTAAATTAAAACAGTTCAAAATTATAGTAATAATAATGAAAATCTAATTTTCCAATTTAGAATCGAAAGATTTTATATATAAAAAAAAGTTAGAAGAAATTTTTTTGCCTTTTGTGGCTCCTGGCTCTGCCCTGAGCAAATCATGATTATTGGTTCCCATGCCAAACTCAACCTGAGCAACTCAAGCCGTTCTGAGATGGCTTTGACATTCTGTTTTTACCAATTATTTTTTCTAATTTGATTTTTTTTTTTTGTAATGTTCAACTAGACTTCAGAATATATGTTATGCTTTGAACTATGTTTTAAAGTTTTTATACCCTTCACTAAGCAAGAATGAATTTCCTGAAGGATCAAAAGAGAAATAACACTTATATATGTATGATTTGATACAGAACATTTTTAATATTATGTTTACCATTTTTTAGAATCTAAATTATAATAATAAGAATAACAACTTTTTTATTTTTTATTTTATTTTTTTTGAAGAAACTACTCTTTTGTTTGATTAAGGATAGAAATTGGCTTTAGATTAGTATGAGAAGTAATAAAGTGTAAAGGGAAAGAGAAAGTAAAAAAGAATCATATTGGAATGGGAAAAAGAACCTGTAATCTACATTGCTTCATTCTCCTCAAACTCATGAATCATTTCTGTTCCAAAATCTTTCTTTGTTTAAGTGAACAACAAAAGTGAGCATAATACTAATTTTGAAATTCTATTCTTGGTTTGGAATTTATCTGTTTTCAATGTAAAAAAAAGCCATTGATATCAATTATTTGCGCTATTATTCTTTTTGCCCTTTCATATAAAGTGGATCTCATATCATCTTTCCTTTCCTGATGATGAAGTAATGCTTGCCTAATTCTACAATTTAAGAATGGACATTGTTTTTTCTGTCACTTTGACCTGTTGTCCTTCATCTGTCTTACTGCAGGTTCAGCAATCTCCAACGACTGGAAAGTTCCCATTTTTGCCAAATGTTAGTAATAGGTGTTCGACGGCCAACAATAAACACGGCGACAATCCATTCAATGATAGCAGTACATCATTTGCTTTCAGACCTGGTGTGGAACCAGGATCGTCCTTTTATCTCGGTGCAGCAAGCAAAGTAATTTCACTTCCCTCCCCCCAAAAACCAAAAATGAAATGTTTAGATTCCAATTTATAGTATGCATTAGAGATTGCATATTTTTATTATTTGCTAATTTTTTCCCCTCCAACATATGGTTGTAGACAGCTTCTGCTGCTATTCTTCCACAATCGTGTCCAAGAATTGAGGTTCCACTTCCACGTTCAGAAAATTCCTTTCAATCTCATCTTATGGAACCATCTGTGTCTTTACCTCAAAATAGAATCAACCATCATCCTCAAGTTGGACGTTCTACATCATGTGTGGAGAGAGACGATGGGGCTAAGACCGTGTCAGACGATCAAAGACCCTTTGATTCTATGTGTGGTGGTGGTGAACATTCTTCACCACTTGACGAGCAACCGGATGAAGGGGAGCAAAGGGGCAGTGGGGATTCCATGGCTGGTGGTGGCTGCGGTGCTCCCTCAGAGGATGGATATAATTGGAGAAAATATGGACAAAAGCAGGTTAAAGGAAGCGAGTATCCCCGGAGTTATTACAAGTGCACACATCCAAACTGTCAGGTCAAGAAGAAAGTCGAGCGATCCCATGAGGGTCATATAACAGAGATCATCTATAAAGGAGCACATAACCATCCAAAGCCCTCGCCAAACCGCCGAGCAGCAATTGGATCTTCTGATTCCCATATTAATATGCAACTAGATATCCCTGCACAAGCAGGCCAACAGGGTGCTGAAGGTCCACTTTGGGAAGATTCACAAAAAGGGATTCCAACTGGAGCTCCTGATTGGATGCATGACAATCTTGAGGTGACTTCATCAACATCCTTGGGTCCTGAATATGGCAATCAGCCTAACCCTTTACAGGCTCAAAATGGAAGTCAAATTGAAACAGTTGAGGCCATTGATGCCTCATCCACATTTTCTAATGATGAAGATGAAGATGATAGGGGAACACATGGCAGTATAACATTAGGATATGAGGGGGAAGGAGATGAATCTGAGTCTAAGAAAAGGTTCTTCACATTACCATCTTATTTCATGAATGATATCAACTGATAAAATTTGAAAAAAGCATGAAATCAGCCTGGTTTCCTTTGATTTCTCAGGAAACTCGACGCGTATGTAACTGAAATGAGCGGGGCCACTAGAGCTATCCGTGAGCCTAGAGTTGTTGTCCAGACTACCAGTGAAGTAGATATTCTGGATGATGGCTATCGTTGGCGCAAATATGGACAGAAGGTTGTGAAAGGAAATCCAAATCCTAGGTACATTAAATTTTCGATGTTAGTGTGCTCTCGTCCTGTCACCAAGTGTATTCATTGACAAAAATTTTATGGTGCCAATTGCTTGTATACAGGAGTTACTACAAGTGCACGAACCCTGGCTGCACGGTGAGGAAGCATGTTGAGCGGGCATCACATGACCTGAAGTCCGTGATCACCACATATGAAGGAAAGCACAACCACGATGTTCCTGCTGCACGCAATAGCAGCCACATCAGTTCCGGTACATCAAGTCCAGTAACTGCTCAAAACTCGAGCGCCCCAATCCAAACCCATGTTCACAGGCCAGGGCCATCCCAGCCTCAAAACACCATTCCAAGATTTGAAAGGCCAGCCTTTGGCCTTGCTGGAAGACAGCAGATGGGCACTGCTCATGGCTTCTCTTTCGGAATGAACCAACCTGGATTGGGACATCTGACAATGGCAGCAGTTGGCCAAGCCAAACTTCCTGTCCTGCCAATGCATCCATACTTAACACAAGCACACCATATTAATGAAATGGGTTACTTGTTGCCTAAAGGAGAACCCAATGTAGAACCTACATCTGATCTTGGCTTGAACTTTTCCAATGGTTCAACTGTGTATCAGCAAATTATGAGTAGGCTTCCACTTGGACCTGAGATGTGAGTTTTTCATTTTACCTTTTTCCCAATCTTTCACTAGGAAAGTTAAAGTCCTTACTACTACACAGCCATTATATATGAATACACATATATGACCTTTTCTACCAGTAAATCTTTCAAAGTTTTTTCTCGCTTTGGCTTTTGATTAGACGATCGATCAGTCAATCAAATAACATAATTCTAGTGGAAACAGTTGGTTTGTGACACACCATTCACTTAAACAGGATCCAAAAATTTCGACCATAAGGACCAATAATTTGCTACTATCAAATAAACTCTCAAATTCTTACGTTTGACGTTCTAGAACTTCATTTTAATGTTTTACTTCTCGACCGAGTGGCTGCTATTTTTATTACTTAAATAGCAAAACCATGGGGGTAGTTTGATCCTAATTAAATATTACTTTCAGATATCGGACGATCTTTAACCTTTGTTAATCAAGGACAACCGAGCAGTTAATTAAGAGGGTCTGATGACAAAAACTTTTTTCGATGTGATACTGGGTGGAGAAGAATGTATTGCTTGATTAAATTTTCCAAGGAAACAATCCAAACAAATCATGAGAAATGGGAATGAGCTAATTCATTAAAATAATTCCACTATACCTGACAGTTACAACTTACAGATCAGGAGTACATATTCCAATGCAAAAAATTGTGTGAATGAATCAGATACATTGAAACCAAAAATGTAAGGACCGAATCCTTTCAACAAGTATGGCCAATATATACCCTAATAAACCATATGGATCCCTCAGCTTGGAGTCTCAGTTGACCATCAAAGGCAGCAAGTATTCTCTCATGGTTTAACTCTGCTTCTGAAATAATCTGTATATTATGTTACAGCTTTTGGACTGTTGCTTCTGTGTAAAATACAATTTGCTAAATTACGTGGAAAAGTATTACATATCAGCAGCATTACTCACCATAGAATTTCAACCAGAGGGTTTAAAATGTTCTTTCATCAGCGGGGCGAGTAATAATTCTGAATAAAACAGATCATTGTAGTTCAACATTCAGTTCGTTCCTCCATACTGAATGTTGGAAAACTTGAGCTCTGAATTTGTAGCACAACTCCTTAATGACCATCTGCAACATTCTCCTGGACAACTATCTCTTTTCCACTAGAATATACCGTTTCCCTTTGATCGACGACCTCTCTGCACAGAAACCATAATGCCGCTTAAAAGAAAAATCAAGATACATAAATCATTAATCTTGAGAAACAGCTTCGTTTTATGAAGTCAAGCCCTTGTAACATCCAAAAAAGGATTGATTACATTTTCTTTTCTCAAGATAAACCGGCCTCGTATTTCAGGTGGCCTGAGCTTTTTGAGAACATAAATCCAGGAAATATCCATTATGATAAAGGCAAACAAGAATTCATATATAAAACACCATAATTTGAGATTCATTAAGAACCTGAGACAGTTAAAAATTGAATCATAATGAAGAACGGCTACAATTCTTCTTTTCCTTTCTTTGCGACGCTTAACAACGGGCAACTGCTTTATACCCTTAGCTTCCATTAGTTCCTTGGCAGTTGCCAGATCGGTGTCTGGGTAACAGGTCAAAATTCCCCGTTCTCGCCCACGATAAATAATTCCTCGAGTATAAATAGAGGACACGAGACAAGTATCCACCTGCAAAGATTTCAGGGTTTCTTTGTTATTTGTACTTAAAGAGTACTACAAAAAATTTTATATGGAAAAACTTCTGTTTCTGCGGATAGAACAAAACTACTATATGAATGAACCCAAGACACGATCATTGGTCAATGTACAGTTAAAACAATGCATGCGAGGAAAATGATTGATAATTGATAGGGAGTTCAGCTGGAGCTGAGAATTATCAATGAAATGATCAAATAAAAGCAGCTATTTATACTAAAAGCAAGACTAAGACAACCAGCCTCGCAGGCTCACAGGAAAACATCTCTGGCCCAAATTGGTTGAAGAGTAATCTGTTTGGCAGCTTTTGGAAAGATAAAGTAGGCATGAGATTTGATGCTACAGTTGTTATACGCCTAAATAATTTTTAGTCTGGAAGTGTGATGGTGCATTCAACTACATACCAAACTTTACAAACAAAGGCATCCATCAACTCATGGACATCCCACAAGAAAACTTGTAGTACTTATGATCTCACAAAACTAAATGTAGCACTTCCATCAGTAGACATCGAATGTCTAGATATTTGATTTCCATTCATCTATTTTTAGAAGATATGCAACAAAATCTTGAACCAACTGGCCCTTATAAGAAAAGATTGAAGAGAAAAATGAAGTGTGGAAAAAGTGCAGCAGGCATCATGGATACATACACTCAGTGAATCACCCTTCAGAGTATCACCATACTTCTTGAAGAGATATCGTTTAACGTCACCAATTGTGAATATTCCCTCAAGGAAATCATCATCGTCAATCACTAGTGCACAGTTCTGCTGGTTATCTTTCATATATTTTAGCGCATCTGTCATGTACATAGACAATGCAACCTTCACATAGTTCTTTGACATCGCTTGAGAAACCTGACAGGCAGGAATGCCAAGTATAAAAGTTAGGATAAATAACAAGTTGCAAGAGGATGAACAGGGACAGGGTTTCAGAGCAGCATGCAGAAATAAGTACCTTTAGGTCTTCGAGAAGATTATCTTCATAATTAGATTCATGGTCGGATGGATTTACTACCTCAGAGAGCTCCAAGTCATTATCACCAGTATTATATCTCCAAGGTGCCCCATCTTTATGTTCAGAAGGTGAAAGAGAAGTATAACCTCTAGCTGAACCCCGCTTATCAGATGCTTCGATTTCCTTGGGCTGTTTTGTAACTGAAGGAACCCATATGGCCAAGCCAACAGCCCCCTGCTCATAGATTTGGCAGCAGTAGGGAAAATAAGAACCAGTGAGAAATTTATGATTCACAAAATGTCTAGCCATAAGAATAATGTGCCAATATAATCGAACTGTGTTGTAAAAATAAGATATCAAAGAGTTTTTAAATTGAAATTGGTAGCCATGCACTATTTTTTTGACACTAGTACACTAATGTAAGGGTTTACCCTTATTGGGTTGTTACGCTTTCTAAGTTTAGTTGGTTAGCCTTAGGGACATTAGAAAACTAGTATAAATACTAGTTCTTTTGTTGTATTAGAGTATTATTCAAGTTTTAATAAAATTTCTAGATTTGTTGTTTCATCAAATTGGTATCAGAGCATCCAATCCATGCTCTTGTTACTTCCTCCCCTCGGATCTGTGGGTTCTAATCGCTGAATAGAACTCCAAGAATGGAGACGGAAGCTTCCTCATCATCGAACCAAACACTTGATCGTCGCTTGCAGACGGTGGAAACATTGATGAAAGAAATGCAAGGAAGCTTGAATGAATTGCATAGATCTCTTGGAACTTTAACTCAACCTGATCAACGGAAATGAGAATCCGAGAGAGAGAGAGCTCTTCACCAAATTCCTCAACCTGATCAAGAAAACCCCAATCATCAATCAAGAAGACAAGATCTAAGAAGGGGTAGATTACTTCCCCATCCAATTCCAAATCTTGTAAACCAAGACTCTGACTCTTCAAGTGAAGAAGATCTTTATCAAGGAGGAATCAGCAAGCTCCTTCAAGAAGACAAGATCAACAATGGGGAAACTCTGAATTTCATATGAAGATAGATCTCCTAAGTTTTAATGGCCGTTTGAATGATGACGACTTTTTTGATTGGATCAAGAACGTGGAGAATTTTATTGACTATATGAATACATCGAATCATAAAAAAGTGAAGCTTGTTGCATTCAAACTCAAGAGTGGGGCTTCAGCATAGTGGGATCAATTGCAAATTAACCGAAGGAGATTTGGAAAACAAACCATCAAGAATTAGAACAAGATGCTCACCTAATGAAAAAACGCTTCCTACCGATCGATTATGAGCAAATTTTATACGACCAATATCAAGATTGCAAACAAGAAAGGCGATAAATTTTAGATTACATCGAAGAGTTCCACCATTTAGGAGCCTGAAACAACCTCAATGAGAATGAACAACAACAAATCTCACAATATGTTCACAGCCTACGTGATGATATTCGAAAAGCCGTTCATCTTCATCCATTTTATACTTCGTCTGATGCCATTTCCCTTGTAACTAAGATTGAGATTCAAGAAGACAAAAAGGGAAGTAAGAACACCTTTCGTAGGGATTGGGAGAAACCATTCTACACCTACAAAAGAAATCCCACTGAAGGCAATCAAAACTCTCAAACAAACACTTCTTCTGCTCCAATACGAAGGGATGAACCTCCAACAAGGACAATCGTGCCAAATAAAGGATCGGGAGGTAACTCCACTCAAAAAACTAATATGTATAACTATCCAACTCTTGCCAAATGTTTTAGGTGTGGGCAAGAAGGCCATTTATCAAACGACTACCCTCAAAGACGAACCCTCACAATTCAAGAAACCAATGAAAACAATGAGGAAGAAGAATTTGAAGGTTCGGAGGAAGACATTGAGTATGCCAATCCAAATGACGGTGATTGACTTTCTTGCATTATCCCTATCGCTCTTCTTTCTTACCTTGCGGGCAAGAAGCATACCAATTGCGTGCCTTGTGTCATGGTCATGCTTGTCCAAGGCGTGTTGCCCATGGCCGCATGCCCATGACAACCCTGTTCCCCTTGTTTCCCC
>JAOANK020000063.1:32912-58761 GCA_026257165.2 Telfairia occidentalis | reverse complement strand
AGTACTAACCCTAACCCCCTCTTACATCATGAGGGAATCTATCACAAAAGTGGTCCCCACCCCTTCAAAACATAATGCTAACTAACTATTCTTATTTACACTCGTACCCTCAGTCTCTTGCTCGTTCCTTCTACGCTTCCTTCTTTGATATACTTTCCGGATGACGGGTCTATCAAATGCACCATCGGAGGCAAACGCAACAAAGCATCTGTTGCCTTGTTTCGGGTCGGTATTGAATATCAAAATCATATCCAAGGAGTTTTGTTACCCACCACTAAAATTTTGGTTGAATTTCACGTTGCTTCAACAGAAATTTAAGGGCCTGCTGGTCAGTACGAACCACAAACCGCTGTCCAAGCAAGTAATGCTGCCATTTTTGGACAGCCAAGACTATGGCCATTAGTTCATGGCTCGTAAACCTACTTCAATCAAGCTCAATCCGATAGAGTTTGGCTAAAAAATGCAATTGGCCGTCGATCTTGAGACAGTACCGCCCCCAACCCCGTTCTAGATGCATAAGTTTCAACAACAAAAGGCAAATTAAAGTCGGGAAGAGCTAGAACTGGAAGAGTCATAGTCATTATAGCATGCTTTAAGCGTTCAAACGCCATAGTAGCTGCTTCTCCCCACACAAAAGCATCCTTTTTGAGAAGTTGAGTTAAAAGGGGTGGCGATGGTGCCATAATTTTCAACGAACCGATGGTAATTTCCGGTTAGACCCAAAAATCCTCGAAGCTCCTTTAACAACTTTGGAATGGGCCATTCCAACAAAGCTCATACTTTTTCACCATTGGCCTCGACTCCTTGGGCTGAAACCCAAGGGCCCAAATCTTCAATTTGGGATTTCGCAAAGTGGCATTTTTGAGATTTGCGTAGAGGCCATTGTCTCGCAGAATATTGAAGACCATTGTAAGATGAAGAACGTGTGTCTGCATACCCGAACTGTACACCAAAATATCATCAAAAAAAAGTCTAATACAAATCGCCGAAGAAAAGAACGGAAAACCAAGTTCATTAGGGCCTAAAATGTTATTGGAGCGTTGGTGAGACCAAACGGCATGACAAAGAATGCATAATGCCCATCATGAGTGCAAAAAGCAATTTTTGGAATGTCTGGTTCATGAACTCTGATTTGATGATATCCTAATTTGAGGTCCAGTTTCAAAAATAACTTCAAACCATAAAAAGTTTATCAAGAAGTTCGTCGATACCTAGAATGGAAAATTAATCAGGATCAGTGGCGTTGTTAAGGGCTTTATAATCAACGCAAAAGCACCAACTTTTGTCTTTCTTTTTAACGAGGAGCACGGGACTTGAGAATGGACTCACGCTAGGTCGAATAATTTCAGCTCCCATCATCTCACTGATTAATTTTTCGATCTCAGCTTCTTGTACATGTGGGTACTGGAATGGTCTAACGTTAATTGGATCTTGGCCATTGGCTAATTGAATGTGATGTTCAATCTCACAACGTGGGGGTAGGCCATTAAGAGGTTGGAAAATATCAACATAATCAGTCAATAATAGTTCAACCTCACTCGATATCTGCTCCGACTAGGTTGCTGCTTCATCATCATTATACCCAATGTCCAAAAATCCACCAGAAATCCTTGGTCATGAATATTCCACGTTTTTTTCAACATTTTGAGGGTCACCTCAGCCTTCGTCAACGAGAAGTCACCTTTCAAGGTTATCTTCGACCTTCCCGAACGAAAAGTCATGGTTCACGCCTGCCAATTTTTTCCATGGGCCCTAGCTTTCTGAGCCATTGCATTCCAAGCACCACATCCACTCCTCCTAGGTCAAGCAGTAAAAAATCTTTGATTGTAGTTATTTCAGACAAACTGAGCACCACGGTTCTGCAAATACCTTTTCCTTTTATAGTTGTTTCGATCCCCATCACGACCTCGTAGTTGGAGGTATCCACCATCGAAAGTTTGAGATTATCAACGATTGTTGAGATATATAATTATGGGTAGCCTCACAATCAATTAGAGCGATAACTTCTTGTTCCCCTATCTTTCCAGTGACTTTCATAGTTCCAAGAGTCGAAAGTCCCATGATCGAGTTCAGCAGGAGTCACCAGATCTCCTACTTCGATCATTTGAACTATTGATGTAGGATAATTCCCTTACTTTTATCCATTTATCTAGTTTACTTAATTATTAGTTTACTTTGCTGCTAGTTTATTTTACTGCAGTAACAACTTTGAGTTGTGGGGTTAACATTGGGATTAGTTAGTATAAATACTAGCTATTTTGTACCTTCAAAAAGAAGAAATTAATAAACTTTTTGTTTCTCTCTTTGATTTGCATCACAGACTGTCTGCAAAGAGCCTAAGAGAGGGTGAGAAAGATTCTAGTGATAAAATAATTCTCAGTTTCGGATTCAAATATGACAATAGAACCGAGCAATAGGTTGAGAAATGACATTTCAAAAACTAATAATCATAATTAAGTCTTCTAAGATAATAATTCAAAAGATCATATCCTAATATCCATTATGGAAGATGAATTTGATACTAGCTATACCCACTATCCATATCATTACACCATTGATTACTATAGATTTTGTTATCAAAAGCATTATGAGAAAAATACTTGAAGATTCCAGGAATTCCTTTGATTTCCACAAACTGTAAGGGGAAAGGGAGTACTATATGAGGTAATTTGGTGACTCTGGGAGATGCATTAAGGATATTGTTAGATTTTTAAATTGATATGTGGATGCACTAAGTTCATAGGGCAATACGATTTTTGGGCAAGCGTAAACAGATTAACTCCCACGGAAAAGTGGTATCTAGTTTCTCAGCTAGATATGGAATTTTTCAAGATTTTTTTTTTAATAAAAATGCATCTGTAGAAGAATGTACCAACGATATCACGAGATACTTGCCATGAGAGGAAGGAGTATCCTATAATCTTTTGTCAGCTCAAATAGAAGTAGAACGGATGTCAAAGGCACTGAACAGACTGAGGCCAGCGTAGCAGCCATACCAACCTGTATAAAGGTATCAAATTATAAAGAACTAAAAAAATTATTGTCGGAAGGAAGAACCAACTAGTGCATCATTCACTTTAAACAAGAAAAATGCTACGAAAAATAGGATTACCAGCGCATATGCCTGTGGCTGCGCAACAGCTGCATTTCCAGGAATTGCAATATTAATAATTTCAACAGCTGAGCCCCCAAATACAGCACCTACAGCAGCACCAATCATTAGACTGGGAGCATAAAGGCCACCTACGAGCCCAGAACCCTTGCACAGAGCGGTAGCCACAACTTTTGCTGCTGCTATCTGAGTTAATAACCAGATCCCAGGAGCCGAAGGACGATTCCCAGTGTGTAGGATTTCTTCAACGTTTGTGAAACCCCAATAAAGAATTCCAGGGTACTTGAGAGCTATTATTCCAGCTCCCAAACCACCTAAAGCAGGACAGACAACAGGAGGAAGGCCAAATCTTTCCTTGATGAACTCAAAGAAGTTACCAAACCAAGCAACTAAACGTGTCACTGCTACACTCACAACGCCGCATAGCATTCCCAATATCAAATACAATGGCAGTTCTGAAATGAAACACGGGGTGATCAGTAATGAATCAAAATTAATTGGCGTGTATTTTATTAATCAATATATACACTTCTTCACAATCAAATTGTGCTACGACAGTTCTACAATGAAACACGAGCCATACAAGGGGCTTTTATTTAGGCAGGTATCACATAAATGAATTTGTATGTGGGCAGGCCACATTTCCATGTAGGTCGATTTTGGTATTTGGGTGGACATATGCATACCCACAAGTGGCATGTCCACATGTCCAAATCTATCAATAAAATAATAATTTAATGATACCTCATTTTTCCGTTAATTTTCTTAATAGTTTTTTTAAAGGACCTAATTAAGAAAATTAAGTATATTAATAGTAAAACATTTTAAGAGAATAAGGACAGATTTGGAAATTACCTAAAACATTTGGGATATTTTAATATAATTGCCTTTTTCCTTTTTATAGGGTCAAAATTTTAAATTACGACGAGATAAAATATAAAAAGGATGAGGCCAACCAGTACATTAAAAAAAACAAAAAAAAACAGTTCATATTATCGTACAATTCTTGCATGACCAAATTGGCCAAAAGTAATATCACCCTATTTTTTCCCATTTATAGTTAACAAAAATGTAAAGAGGGAGAGGCCGAGGGGGAGGGGGAGGGGGATAGACCAAGCCAAAAGGTCAACGAAAAAAGTCTTCCAATTGGCATTATATATGTTTTACCTCCTAATATTTGAGTGCTTTTCAATTTAGTCCCAAATGTTTCAACATTTTTCAATTTAGTCTCTCATCATTAGTGAAGGATAAAATTAGTTGAGGATAAACTTACATGGCATAAGGCTTAGTGAATTGACATGAATTTGGGGAGAAAAAAAGGTCATCTAAAGAGGGATAATTCTAATTCCTCCAAATTTCTAAGAAATTGGTAGAAATTTCAAGTTGTTTTCTCTTAGATGACTTTTTTCTTCCTCTAAATTTTTGCCAATTCATTAGGTATTATGCCATGTAAGTTTATTATCAAACAATTTTAATATTCACCAATAATGAAGGACGAAATTGGAAAATGTTAAAATATAAAAGACTAAATTGAAAAAAGCTAAGCCAATGTTCATATGGGAGATCTCCCTCCCTACTTAAACATCAATTTGTAGATTTATCGCAGGATGAGTTTTCATTGGCTACCTAGCTTGAAGGCAAGCTTGGTTCTGACACAAGCAATGTTGGGGGATCAATTTTTTTAAAAAGATTATCCCAATGCTTTATTGTTTATTATCAAACAATTTTAATATTCACCAATAGTTAAGGACTAAATTGAAAAATGTTAAAACATAAAGGACTAATTTGAAAAAAGCTAAGCCCAATGTTCATACGGGAGATTTCCCTCCAAACTTAAACATCAATTTGTAGATTCATCGCAGGATGAGCTTTCATTGGCTACCTAGCTTGAAGGCAAGCTTGGTTCTAACGCAAGCAGCAGCCTTGGGGGATCAATTTTCTTTTAAAAGATTATCCCAATGCTTCATTGGGGATTTCCCTCCAAACTACATCAATTTGTAGATTTATTGAAGGATGAGTTTCTATAGGCTCTACTTGATTGGAGATAAGCTTGGTCCTAAACTCAGCAGAGGTGGGGAGGAGGAGAATTGATGTAAACCTCACCTATGCTGGTTTATATATAGTAAGTTGAGCAGAGGTCAGGTCGCACACTTCACATTCCTCCACTCAAACAAAGAATTCTTCTACAATTCTGCATGCCTATGTATCTAAGGCTCAACACTTTTTTTTATTCGTCACTTGAGGATTCCACTGACATAACTAGGTTGTGACCATGCCCTTATATCTTTCAACACTACCATGTTAGGATCCCAAATATAAGAAAACACAAAAATATAATGTAATATCAAAAGAGAATTACAATATAACAATATAACAATAACCTTTCGAGAGGGCTATCTTTTTCCCACAATCCACTCACTATGGACCGACTTTCCCAAAATATGATCTAACCCTAAATTCCCTACCTCCCTCTATTTATAACCAAACCAACCCTAACTAATTACTATTATACCTCTACTAATTGGTCTACTAACATTCCTAATATTACCCTATTAGTACCGTTGAATACCATCAGCATTACATTTTTATGGTAGAAACTCATTTACACCCTATCGTAGTCTAGTATTTCCCACATACAATTTAGTCTTGAAGTCTTCATCTCCTCCATAACTACTACTTTCCCATTTCGATCATTTTCGACTTCTTGTATGTTCCTTGGAATAAACAAGTTGGTTATCTTAGATGTAAAAACTCTATGACTATTTGACAATTTTTCAAAAGAGATATAGTTTGCAATAGAATATTTAGTGCAAGTTCGAGTTCCTTTTCTCAAAGCTCAAGGGATATCAGGATCAGAGATGACGGGTAGGACATTTTCAATAGTTGTAGAGACAAGAATGGAAGGTTGGTTACCTGAAGTTTTAGAATCATTCCTTAGAGCTTTAGATTGAGTTTGTGATGGGTTAGATATTTAATTCTTGTTCATTTGATTGAGTTTTCTTCTAGTATAAAACTTGAACTCAGGATTTAGATTAATAAGATCCTTTTGTAGTAATTGTTCCCCTGAATTAGAAGTTCCTATACTTGGGATTGAAGAATTAGTAAAATCATGAAAAATAGCATTTGGAAGGTGACCTCTAAATTTAGTTTCTCCCTTTGAGAAAATTTGGGTGGAAAAGATTAATTTTCCAAAAACAATACATCTATACTCACATAAAGTTTTTGTTTTGTGTGAGGATCAAAACATTTATAGCCTTTTTTACCAGAAATATAGCCCAAAAAATGCATTTACTAGCCCTATGGTCTAATTTTGACAAAAGATGACTAGGAATATTCACATAAGTAGCACATTCAAAAACTTTGATGAGTAAATCAAAATACAAACAAATTGATGGAAAAATATTTTTAAAAACATCAAGAGAAGTTTTACAACTCAAAACTTTAGTAAGCATCCAATTTATCAGGTAGGTAGCTGTTAGAACTGTTTTCTCCCAAAAATACTTAGAAACATGCATAGAAAATATTATGGTCCGAGCAACGTTCGATATATGCTTATTCTTTCATTTAGCTATACCATTTTATTTAGGGGTATCCCAACAAGTAAATTGATGTTTTATCTTTCACAACCCACTAAATGTTCATTTTAATATTAAGTTGGTATCATTACAGAAAACCCTAGTTATCTCTAAAACCCTAAACGTCACCATCACTCCAAAAACCTAGCCGCTATCACCTCCAGAACCCTAACTGCATCTTTGAACGGTGCACCCTTTTTCCACCCTTTTTCCAGTAGGAGACTTCTTGTTCGCAAGCAAATATGTTTGTGTTCAGCTGTCTTTGTCCAAGATCAACGATACCCAGACGTGTTTTTGGCCATTTCTTTGCCATGTGCGGCTATTGGTGTCCTTTGCAATCTTGCCGACAATTGTCTCTATCTCATCGTGTTCGTCGACGTTTGGATGGTTGTCGGTAGATTTGTTTCTTGTTTTATGTTTGTTGGTTCGTACCTTTGCATCAAGTTTTTGTGTAACACGCTGGTTCCCACGCATTACTGTGCTCTCCAAGATTCATTTTTGTTACCAGTTTGTTGATGTATGACTCCGTTTGGTTGTCGGGTTGAGAATCTCCACTATTGGGCTGAGAAGAACCAACCCATTATTCTTCCTCGGAAGGGAGCATGACGTGACACTGTTATATGTTGGTTTGCATATTGTTTGCTTTGGCATGGATGTTGTGCATATGGTGTTCGCCATTTGGCTGTTCGCTGGTTTTTGGTTTTGGTTGCACGATTTGGTCCTACCATTTGGTTCTAGTTTGCACCATTTGTCCTTTGGATCTACAAGTCCACAAAATTCCAGCTAGTTTAGTCACTAGTTTCTTCGAAGATTTCTAAAATATTTGTTGTTTGCTACTATGTCAACCGAGTAAATTCACCAAATCTTGAAATTGCTACCAACCCGTTTATCATCTAATAATTCTTGTAATTCCTTGGTATAAATAGGTAATTATCCTCATGCCTTAGTCATTCATCCTTGTAGATTATCGATTTTGAAGGTTCGCTCACATGACTAGTTCTTATTCTTTATTTGACTCATACTCTCCTTCACATTGTAATGAAAAAATTAGAACTGAAGACGACAATTTTTCATCTATGGCAGGAAAATGAACTATTAAATTGACTGAGAAATCCACCCTACAGTTTGTCTTCTATGTTCCCAAATGCGTGTCTATCTCTTATATGCTAGTAAACTTTCTAGAGTCAAATTATTGTGTTGTTTTCTTTGAATCTCATTGTATTTTTCAGGATCAAACCTCAAAAGGATGTTTGAATGGGCTAGAAAAATGTTGGACGGTCTCTAATTCTTTATGAGTACTTTGGCAGTAATAAAATAACTCAAAACTTTGGTTAGTATCAACTTTCTTTTTGTTAAAGAACAAATTATGCTTTGGCATGGTAGGTTAAGTCATCCTAGCTTTTTCTATTTCAAATACTTATGTTTAAATTGTTTCAAGGAGTTGATTGTTCTCATTTCATTGTGAAAGTTGTATTTTTGCTATGAATCATTGATCCACTTTTTTGCCCAGACCTTACATATCTCCTCCATACCCCTTTTTTTTAACAAGAAATGGAACTTTTCATTGATGAAATGAAAAGTGTCTGATGTTCAAAAGATACAAACTCCACCGAAGAGTGACAGAGAAAGCAAAAAGTAGCAAGCTAACCAAATAAAGGGGAGTTAAGAATGCCTCCCCAATACATACAAATGTCTTATAATAAAAATTCTGAGAGCACTCCATCTAAGATTGGCTAAAACTAAACAATCAGGCTCCATGATTTTATTCAATCTTTAAAATGCTAAGGATCCTCTCTAGAAAGAATTGCCTTTGTTGCAATAACCCATTAATAATTGAGGACTAGACGAGAAAAAGGCCCAAGAAAAAATAACTTATCATTTCCTTTAGATGAAAAACGTAAAAGCCCACTTCCTGATGGAGAATTGCAAAAATTGATTACAATCGGCCCATATCAAAAGGATAACCAAAAATGCATGCCAAAAAAGCATGATCCTGGACAACTGGACAACTGAAAACTTGAAGAGAGAGGCTTTTCCATTGGAGCACATTTGCTGAAATGAGGATGCTGATTAAACAGGACCAAACCCAATTGCCTCAGAACTTCATTTGTGGAAGGCTTAACAACATTCAAATCAGTAAAGGGAGAGCAAACCAACATAATCTCTTCATCTAACAAAAATTTTCAATAATTAATCTTTCAAAAATTGACTTACCTCCAGATCTTCCAAAGGGAATGGCCATAAAATAAGAACTATAGTCGAATATAGCTGCGGAAAAAAACTTTTAAAGGAAGTTCTTTTATCATCTTAGTCTCTTGAATTCCAGGAGATGAACTTCAATTTTCACTAAAGAAAAATGAGGAAAGCAATCTTTATCAAGAGCTGACCACGCCAAACTTCTCACAAAACTGCAACTAATGAAGAAAGCACTTCACGAATTTGGAGACCACACTCTTCTAAGAAAGCTGAGAACTTCTATATACCCAATATTGGAGGATTTGCATTAGATATTGGAACTAAACTATCATTTGCAGCCTTTGATTCTTCCTCAATTTTCTCATCGCTTGCTTTAGAAGTAGTATGAATAACATTTTCTTGGAATAATAAACGTAGAGACGCTTCAAAGAAACTTCATTATCAATTTGGAGATCATTTATTTGGTAATTAAAATCTAAGTCTAACACTACTTACGCTACTTCATATTTCTGGTCACTTGTTGAGTTAATAAAACTAAAAGACATTTCCCCCTTCAAATTAAAGGGATCCTTGATATAATTTTGAATTATATGATTCTCCATCTTCCCAAGGTTTGGGCGACTATCCACATAGCCAACCATTTTTAAACGCTTAGAACACCACTCTTTTATTAAATCCGAGATTACCCACGGGGATCAGTAAAATTAAAGTCGGTGGTTCTTTCTTTCCAGTGCAAGAAAGCTGGCATATCCTTTATACCATTTTACTTAATTTAAAGTGATGTTTGAGGTCCTTCTAAAGTTGTGACTCATAGTGAAATGAAAATGATGGTTTGTGACTTTTATTGATGATCATACTCGTTTATCTTAGGTCTATTTAATAACAAAAAAAAAAATTGAAGTGAAGGATATTTTTAAATATTTTTACAATATGTGGAAACTAAATTTCAAACTGGAATAAGCAACTTGCACTATAACAATGAAGATAATTGTTCACACTTATTTATCATGAATCTTCCTCTTTCCTAACCAATGTGAGACTTTATTTACACTCTTTGAATCAATTATCTCAATTGGTATGAGGTTTTTTTTTTGGTAAAACAAAAAATAAAGTCATGAGAACTTATGTCCAAGGTGTGTGGGCAATATCATATCATTGTGGAGATGTGGAGGGTACCCATTGCCCTAAACTAGTAATAATAGAGTAGGAAGTCTTGTGTTCGAACTCCTGTAATGTCATTCTCTCCCCAATTAATATTAATAACCACTTGGTCGACCTTGAACAAATTTAAAGCCCACAAGAAGTTAGGAGTGTTAAAACATTAATGTAAGGTTAAATTTATCATAACTCATAAGTTTAAGCTTTTGGTTTGATGGGTGATTTAACAATACTAATACTTACGTAAGAGTTATCTAGTACTCTCAAACTTGGTCAGCAAAGCCACCCTTATTGATCTTATTTCCCCTTTTACTCATTTTTTTTTTTAATGAAATAGAGAACACTTTTTTAATAGAAAACTAACTTTTCATTGAAAATGAATGAAAAAATACAAGGGGCGTACAAAAACAACCCATAAAAAACAAGTGGAGCCAAGAAAAAAAGGTTTCAATCAAGTAAAATAAGGTTCAAAGAGTAATTACAAAAGACCATAGAAACAGAGGCACAAAGGGAAGTATGAAACCTAATCAAGGACCAAACCTCCCCCTTGGACCTCTCCACCCCTAAAGATCCTATTGTTTCTTTCAACCCACAGGCCCCACAAAACAAAACAAGATCGGGCAAGCCATAAAAAACGACCCTTATCACGAAAGGAGGATGAAAAAGGAGTTCCTCTATCAAAATCTCACATTCTCTAGGACGAGCTAAGTGGATACAAAGTGGAAGAAACAAATCCAAATCGAGTAAGCATAGTCACAGCTCCAAAGAGATGGTCGAGATCCTCATTGTCACTCCTGCAAAGAATACAACAATGCAGGCCAAACATGCCCATTGACTTCCTCGGGATCCGAAGAACCTGCCACAAAAAAATGTACCATCTTGGGAATTTTCACCATAAACAGCAAGGAGAAAACAGAGGAAATAGAAGGGAGAGAGTTCACAAAACGACTAAAAAAAGAAGAAAACTCGCCAAACAAGGCTAAAAGAGCCCAGAGATCTATCGTTTCTCTATTGGACAACGTGCAACTGAAGTTGAAATAAAAGGTCATTTTCAAAGGATGGAATAATAGACATTATCGAATGATTTCTTTTAAAAAGACAACTAATATAACCTTGGGAATTAAGAGTAGAGGGGTCTATCCCCCAACCACTTATACCCCCAAAAGTAAGTCCCCCGCCCCCCACCAAATTTGCCACACAATGAACAAAATTAGAAAAGGAAGGTAACCCACCCGAAATATTTTTCCCTAAATTTCTAGAAGTGCCTTGTAAAACCCCATCTGAAATCCACTCAGAGTGATGTGTCCCATACTGACTCACGATTATCTTATGCCAAAGGGAGTTAGCCTCACAAGGAAAACACCATAATCAATTTGCTAACAAAGCCTCATTCCTAGCCATGAGGTCACTTATTCCTAAGCCCCTCAGGTGTAAAGACTTTGGCACAATGTCTCATGTCACCGAATGAGGACTCTGACCTTCCCTACCCCTCCCATAAAAAAGCTCTCATAAACTTCTCGAGGATATTACTTACTAATAAGGGAACTCAAAATAGTGATAGAAAGTAAGACGAGATACCACTCAACTGACTGAATCAAAGAAGACTACCCCCTTTCAGAAAAGAAGCTCTTTTTCCACGATGTCAACTGCTTCTAAATCTTACTAACCACCGAATCTCAAGAAATAGAAAACATTAAATGTAGTCGATGACTCATTTTCTACTCTATTTTTCTTTTATGAACCAAGAAAACACCCTCTTTATTATTGTTTTGATGGAGAAAAAATGTCCATTTAATTATCTATAAAATTTGAAAAACAACTGCAAACCCATTTTTTGAAGTTCTTACTCGAAACTTTCACCACCACTCTTCTTTCCACCTCCACTATGACTGTTAATTTATCAATTAATGTACTTTCCAAAGCCTCTGTAGACACTATTTCCAAGCACACGAACAAAGTTTCCTCAAACAAAAAAGCATTAAGTTTGAGAATTCTATTACACCCAAACTTGGTTAGCAAAGTTGTCCCTGAGGATTCAAGAAAAGGGAATTTTCCAATCGTTGACTCAAACTTATTGCCAAACATCACTCAGCGTAATATGGAGGTACTTATGTCGGAACGGGCCAATCTGGTCTTTCACAATAAATGATAGATGGAACAACACCAATATTGGACGAAACTGCTAGCCCCTCATTTAGAAAATTCTTCAGAATCTCTCTATCAATCTTACCTCATTAACCTCGACAGTTATTTTATTTTCTTTGGGAAGTATTTTAAAAGGTGTGCCTAGACACACTTCAAAGAAATAACTTCAATGGTGCCTCATTTCAAAGAAACAAGTGTTTTATAAAATTATTTTTACAAAGAAATTAGAAAGTATATTCTAAAAAGCCACATTCCTCCAAACAATCTTGTATAAAGCTCTAATTTCTTAAAATGTCCCCAATATGGCTATTCATACTACTATATTTTTCATATCGAGAAGACTATTGTACTTTAGCATGCCTCGTACTTAAAAAAAACCAGTCTTTTGAAAGTTCAACCAATTTTTATACGAGCTTTTCAACTTTCCCAGAGAACCTAATCGGCACTCTCGTACTAAGTTCTCTAAAAAGCCTAAAAAAAACAACTTCATGCTTTAGGTGGAAAAAAAACTTCCAATAGGAGAGACTACATTGTTAAAAACTATAGACTTGATAACAAAGAAAAGAAATATTGTGCAATGGTCCCTACAAGTTCCGACAAAGTTGGCTGAAAATATCTTCTCAAATGCTTAATGGTAACTACACTCTCTAGGATGAAGTCTATATCAGGCACTCCTTGGCTCTAACTTAGCTTCATATTGTAACTTTGAAAAGTTCTTCAAAATCCTCTCATCTAGTGATAGAGAGTATAAGAACAAGGGATTGGTAGGGGTTGGAGAACTGTTTCAAAGGGATAATCACATGGTTGTCATAAGGAGATGTTTTCTCTATGATTGATATGAAGTCTTAAAAAGCATTAAGAGAAGCTATTCATTCCATTTATGCCTATAATTTGTTCCATTCAGAGGAAGAACTCATGAGTGTTATCAATTGGATGACAATTAAGGACTTCATCTAGCATTTTGAGTATTATTAATCTTGAGCAAGCATATCCCCTCCATTACAGGTGGACGACAATTACGGACTTCATCTTGCATTTTGAAAAATAGAATGCCTCCTTGCATGGAAGCAAAGGTGATCCAAGCTATGAAGGTGGGATCAAGTGGCGTAGAGTCAAACGTTAAACCTTATTATTATTATTACGAAGATGGTCCTTAAAGCCTTTGATTACAAGTATTTATAGAGACATAAAACCTTAACTACCCTTTACCAGCCGCTAACTTACCGTCGTAGCCGGTAACGGCTATATTTTACAAAAGGGAAAAACCCAAGATTAGCCCTACATCAAATTTGCACCACTCCAAGGATAATTAGTTCTTGAGTTTACTTTTCTAGAAAGAAATTCAAGGTGTGATAAGGGCAGATGTCAGTAACATTAAATGTAGGACTGGTCTTCAAAGATGCTAGAACTACCTGATAGGCATTATCTCCTATTTTCTCCAAAATTTTGGGCCCAATTTCTTGTTGGTTAGTTTGTCAAGGTGCTCCTACTAGAAAGCACGATTTCTTTCAATAGACTATCACTAAGTCATCCACTTCGAAGGTTTTAGAACGGCGATGTTTATCAACAAGCTCTTTATAAGATTTGTTGCCTTATTCTAGATGTTCATAGACTTCCTTATGAGCTGTTGAAATCTGGCCGCCATATTTTACAAAAGGGGAAAGCCCGAGATTACCTCTGCATCATCAACGTTACAACATCGCTTTGCATGCTTTAAAGAAGCAAATTTATTGAATATATAGGAGACTTTTGTGAGCCTATAATGGTCTTCAAGTTGTTGCCAAGAAAATTCAAAAAACTCTTGATTCAACATAGGCAAGTCATTAAGGTCAAAAGGCAGCTTTTGAGATTTTATACTAGTGGAATTCACTGTAAAAACTAAAGCAAGGTTAACATAGGTGGTGAACAAAGCTATTTCGCTGTTCCAAAAAAAAAAAAAAACAAGTGGCCGATCAAGAAAAATGTCAGATTGCATGGAAACTTTCTCAAACAAGCTGCTGTAAATTTCTATAACTTTTTCTTCTGCAACCTGAGGGTGGAAAAAGTCCAAAAACATCTATCCGTAGGGGGAAAAGGCTTTCCTTTCCAGGGTGGTTGACGTTTATTCAATGGATTTTGAGTGAAATTCCAATTTACTTCTTGTCTTTATTGAGGGAGCTAAACGTAGGAAATTAAGGCCTTTCTTACAAAATGGTTATAGCGATGGTTCCCCTTGGAAACCCATGCACTGTGGCATAAATTGGGGCATAAAATCATTATAAACAAATATGGTCCTCCCCCTAATAAATGGGTATCAAGTCAGAAAGTCAAAACACACTTTCAAGAACTTGTGACAATCTATTACTTTCGAGTATATGAAATTTTCTAGTTCCATGATATTCTCGGTCGAAGATGGTTCTATTTAATTCTGGGAGGGCTAGTGGGTGGGGAAAGTTCCCCTGTCATGTAGTCATGGTCCTCATTTAAGCATGCCCATGGTTTTTATCCTTATTCATTTTGTGAATCTTTTTTATTCATTCCCAGGATTCTCCACTATTCAATTTTGGGTTTAACTATCCTTTGTCTCAAATCACGAGTCTTTGGATGTTTCTCTGCTACTTTTTTCGTAGACCAACTTTTGTCTTCGCCATGATGTCAAGGACATTCAGCTATGCTCTCCAACCCTTCTGGGAAGTTTTCATGCAGCTGGTTGTTCTCTCATTTGTATGGGTCTCACCCGTGCCCCCTCTTTATTCTCCATATTTAAGCATGCACAAGTTCAAATTCTTTACCAGGTAAGTTTTCCACGAGAGGATTAACACCATAGATTGTATCCAAAGATTGTGTTTTGTCCTTTTAGAGCCTAGTGATGCAACCAATGTAAGAAAGCACCACAACTAGATAGTTTCATAGTAGGATTTTTCATAAGAATCTTGGAACATCATCAATCTAGATGCTCAAAAAAAATCTTGGAACATCATCAGGCCGACCTCATAGTGATGTTCCACAACAGACATGGGTTAAATCTACATTGGGTTTTTGCAGAGACTACAAGATGTAATCTCCTCCATTTCCTTGGAGGTCCCTTTTGGACCTCTAGATGCTCTCTTTTGTGGCTAAATGCTATTAAGGCTTTATTGTATGAGCTTTGGTTCGAATGAAATCAACAAATTTTTGAAAATAAGCCGAGGACGTGGATCGATTGTTTTAGCACGGTAAAGTTTAAGGCGTCTCTATGGTGTTTTCTTTCTAATCTGTTTGATTTTTATTCTGCTTTATCTATTTGTAACAATTGGGATGCTTTTATTAACCCATTTTGATCCCTTTTTTGTTGTTTTCTTATTTATTTTCGTTTATTCTCACTCCTTTTGGAATTTGTTTCTCATAGAACATGTTTTCCTTTTCATAACTTCAATAAAAAGTTGTCTCTTGTTCGAAAAAAAATCTTGGAACATCATCAGGCCGACCTCATGGTGATGTTCCACAACATACATATGCTTCATACCAAAAAAATAAAATAAAGACCCAAAAATAATTCACGACTATACCCCATTTGTCGTATTCCAAGTGCATATAAGATCCTGGCTAGAGTCGTATCCGAAAGACTCATAGCCGTACTTCCTCACACCATCCCAAAGTACCAATCCGTCTTTGTAAAGGGAGACAAATCTTGAATCCATCGATTATTTTGCCGATGAAATCATAGAAGATTGGAACTCCAGGAAAAAATAATGGGTTTCATCAAGCTCGATCTCAAGAAAGCTTTTGACAAAATGGAATGGGACTTTTTTGCCATTCTTAAAGTTAAAGGCTTTTGCTACAAATGGAGAAAATGGATATATGTTTGTGTCTCAGTGCCAATTTTTTTAGTCATCATTAATGATAAGTGCAAAGGCAAAATTTTGACATCTAGAGGCCTTAGAGAAGAAGACCGTATCCCTTTTCCGTTTTATATTGATTGGCCATTGCCTTAGTAGATTAATCTCCAACAATGTTAAGCATGGACTCATATATGGCTTCACCTCAAAGAATGACTCTCTTTGTATCACACGATGCTTTTTTTCAAGCAATGATTTCGGCAGCATCTACAATCTTTTCGATATTATCAAAAATTTTCAAGAGGATTTAGGCATCAACAAGAATTCTGGCAAACCATAAATTTTGGGGATCAACGCAACGGCCTAGTCCATCACAAACATTGTTCATGTTGTTGGTTGTAGGGGTGAGATCATGGCCACCATCTTATCTGGGGCTTCCTCTGACTAGTAAACACCACACCAGCTCCCAGTTACTAAAAAGATTGAGAGCAAGCTTCTCAAATGGAATCAATCTTAAATCTCCAAAGGTGGTTGACTAACCATCATCCAAGCTATTTTTTCTAACTTGCCATATACTAAGTATCTTTATTCTCAATTCCAATTTCGATCTTCAGAATTTTCTTATGGGAGGGTCCTAAAAGGGAGGAAATATCCACTTGGTTAATTGGCAAAATGTCCAACTTCCATTATTAACTGGGAGTCTCAACATTGGCAACATAAGAATGAAGAACCAAGCGCTTCTATCTAAATGGATTTGAAGATACATGATAGAAAAAAATGCTTGTTTGCAAAGATTCACTGTGGCAAAAGAGGTATTAATATCAGTCTTTGGCATGACAGGAAGGTGTCCAATGAACATTATCAGCAGAATTCCCTCACTAAAGTCTCTGACTTCTTCCAAGGAAACAATGGTCAATGATCCACGGTCATCAACTACACAATCATGGGATTAAAAATTCCGAATATTACTAAAATCCCCCCCCCCCCCCCGCTAACTAATGGACGTGGTTGTCTAACCCCTCAAAAAGTTTTTCTTTAAGATCAATGTTCAAGAAACTCCCCCACAGTCATGATGACTAGGAACACTCACTTTACAACAAGATCTGGAGGTTAAACATCTTAAGAAAATCAAACTCTTCCTTTGGGAGCTTAACCACACAGTCATATGCACAGACGACTTTATTCAGAGAAGATTTCTTAACAAATAGCCATCTTGTCAAATTGGTGCATCATGTGAACAACCTTTTGACAAACTAGAATGTTTGCTGTAATCTTTAGTTGATTGGAGTTTTCTTTTTTGTATATTTCATTACATCAAAGGAAAAAAGGGAAAAACTTACTATTCCTCCCTTATGGCTGAGTGTTGAAGTCTTACCTGGAAGATTTTTTCATCAAGAAAGATACACTCCCCAATTGACCCATGAAAATCGAGAATAATTACAAAAGAGATTTGACTTGAGAAACCAAGTAGAGGTGGTAAAAGAAATTAAATCCCAGATTGTAACTTCATGCTTTTCTTTTGAGTTAGAGGCCATTTTGTTTCTTTCAAATCAAACTTGCCAAAATAGTGAACAACATGGCTTTTTTTCTTTTTTTTTTTGATATCCATGAGTATCTAGGCCATCTTCTGCGTACTTCAACTATTCTCGCGAGACAACTGCCTAACTCGTCTACATTTAGTTGTCATGGTAACTCACATTAAATCTTAGGTACGTCACCACCATGGCTTAAATTCATTCCCTTGAAATTTTATACAATTTACATTGGTAAGATCCCTTGCAACCCTTTGACGTCTTCGAAGTTGATTATCTTCATCACGAATATACAGGCTGAATTGAAGGGTATGTTAATCTGGAATATCTTGGAAACAACCACCCAAAATTTGGTAGTGCAAGGATGGAAGAGGACACGATGACAACCTAATTTCTCCACTATTGTTACAAAGATGACACCAATTGGAATTGAGACAAGGGCTGAGTTCTTGCTGTGGATTTTTTCGTTGGTGCTTAAACCTCCATGGTTGAGGGACAACTTGAAGAATTGACATCTTTTGGAAGCTGAAGGATTTCCAGAATCTTTTTAACAAAATGTAGGAAAGAAGGCAACCACCCTAAGTTAGTTTAGTGGTCATTGGGGTTAGTAAAAAACAAAGGGAGCTTTCTTTTTTAATAATTGGGAATGTATGGACCAGCTTGCATGCACCTTGACTAATCCCAAGCGGCAACCACCCGACCCTACTACATTTGGTTACCAAGGTAACTCATGGAATATTAAATCTTAGGTAGGTGGCCACTTGGGATTAAAGGGAATGAATTCAAACTATGATGGCCACCCACCTATGATTGTTTTCTTGGCAACTGTTACAGGGTCAAACTATTGTTCCGTGAGATTAATCAAGGTGCACAAAAGCTGCCTCGACCACTTAAGGATATTAAGAGAAGCAGTAAAAATGCCCAAGTTGTCAAGAAGCCACACCTAGGAATCTTTGCTTTGAGATAAAGTAAATATCTGAATTAAATCCACGAGCTAAAACCAAGGCAGTCTAGGAAAAAGGGTTTCAGCAATCATTTCAATGGCCACAAGCTTCCTTGAATGAGATGTCCTCTTGGATGGCCACCAAGAAGAGATGAGTTATTTTTGGAAAATATTGAGATCTCTTGTTTGCCAAAAATAACTTCCTTCCAGAGGTCTTTTGGCCCTCTTAAAATCTCCCTGACCATTTCCCCCCCCAAAAAAATATATCATTTTTCTCCTTAGTTCTTCCAATGCCAAAACAATTAATTTGATGGCAACTTCTATTAGAGCCAGCACCTGCCCATAAGAAATATCTAATAATTTTATCCATCTTCTTTGAGATTGCCTTGGGGCAAAAGAAAATAGAGAAAAAATAGGTTAGGAGGCTAAAGGAAACTCAATGAACAAGATTTAATTTGCATTGTTTTCAAATGTAGTTGCACTTCCATCTGTTATTCAATTTCGGCTTGGGTTGAACACACTTTGGATGGATTGAATTGAAAGGCCAGAGGGAAGATAGAATCTTCCAGAATTAGTCAAGGATTCACCGCACTCTTTTAGCAATTGTAAAGCACACTGCATTCACTCGGATGCTCTTTACATAGATAATTTTGTAAATTCTCTTTTTTTTATTATTATTAATCTAGATTGTGGTTCCATGAGATTTAAGTTTTAACGGGGAGATACCTAATATCCCTTGTCCTTTATCATGTACCTCTTTTCTCAATATTAATGAAGCTTGTTATGCTCCTCATCAAATAAAAAAAAAATTCAAAAAAATAAATATACGATGGAATAGATTGCGACACACAAAAGTACCATTTGCACCAAAAGAAAAAGCCTATTAAACAGATGACAATTTTGGATGCTTGAAAGGACCAAGGAAGGGTTAGAGTGACAAAAATACCAGCAGCGGATTTTAAATCATAAGCAGGTACTGTGAAAGCAGACTGTGCGCCAAGTAAAACATTTGAGACTGTAGACGAAATGACAGAGGCCAATATGATCATTGCAGTCGTAAATGGAGGTGAATTTTCTGCACGCATAGGCCTTAATACTGTTTCTATTGCAAAGAAGCTTCCCGCAACGGCTGCATTAAAGCCTAAAAGAAAAGGACATGAACAAATAAGCCACTGAACAAGTAGATGGTTATATGAAGAGATAAAGAAATAAAGAAATAAAATAAAGTCAAACCAAATATTATTCGAGTTACTGAAAAATTATTTCCATTAGAATGAAAATAGCATATGCCTATTAATCCATATTTACAAATAATTTGATAAGAGGAAATCTAATACCTGAAGCAATTCCAGCTGCTGCACCAGCTGCAACAAACGCTATTTTTATCTTTTCACTGTTGTTTTCCATCATAAGATAGAATCCATTGGCACATGATTTCCCAATATCTACACTAGGTCCTTCAGGACCCAACGAACAGCCAGTACCTAGAGTGATGGCTGCCTGAATGGCTTTCACCGTAGGAAACACTCCAGAAAGTAAATCAAATCCTTGCCTTTGAGAAGCACTCGACTGTTTTATTTGGCCAAGTATCTCAAGCAAACCATGCATCATACCCACTATAACACCTCCAGTTACCGGTATCAAAAGAATGCGGTGCCAAGTATCAGCCATTCTCTGTAAGCGAAGCCAAGCAGCACCCTCATTTGGAGTGCCAGCCCAGGCCCACTCATGGATTACATGTACCTACTTAAGGACCATGCATCAGCAAAATTCCCACAATGCTTATTGCTATCGAAGTGCTTAATTGAGCTTTTTTTTTTAAAGGAAACATATTTTCATTGAAAGAATGAAATTATTGGAGACGTTACAGAAAAAGTCACTAACAGCTAGTTTATCGCCAAATATTACAAGCATTGTAACAGCTGGTGACTAAGAACATATGGTATTCGGCAGAGCCTAAATGGGCTTCTGCAGCAAAGGTTTCATCTTTAATTGCAAAACATTCTCACCGACCAATTGAACAAATAGCAGGTAAAAAATTGAATAGTTAATAAGACAAGCATATAGCAATCGCGTAATTAGTACCTAAAAGTTCTAGCATTAAAAAGAACGAAGACAGGAAAGACTATTGTTGAAGACACCAATCATAAGACCAAGGGATGCCACCAATTTAACGAAAGAAAAGAGAAACTAACCCCAATGTTAAAAGCTGCAACACAAAGACCGGTGGCCAGCCCAAGAAGGCAGGCAATAAGGAGCAAAGCCCATTCAGGAGGGGCAGTATCATCAAGATTGTCGTCAATTTCACCATCAATTGCAGTGAGGGCATGTTGAGCAAGCGACTGGAAATTATTGTGACGATCGGAAGAAGAAGAAGAAGCCGCACGACTTCTACCAACAATATTAACAGAAGAGGGGTTGTAGTTAACATTATGATTATCCATATCAAGACGCTTGTAACTGAGACGACGACCGGAGAAGCTGCCGCCTCGATTGAGATGATGAAACAGATCCAGAAACCCACCTCGTTTTCCACTGTTATTTCTAAGGGGATGAACTCCATGTCCATCTTGCGATTCCAAATCATGATCTTCCCCATTCTGATCCTCCATGGATCTAAGGAGCCGATTCTGATCGGAAAATTCTCCTTCCGCCATGCCCAATAACTCCCAAGTTCGAGGAGGGTGACCCTGTCGTTGGTGATTAGTAAGTTAGCAGAGACCCACAACCGGTAAAGAAAAAATCAACGAAAAAAGGGAATTGGGTAATGATTGGAATAGGAAAAATTTGTGAATTCAAATTCCGGGAAGCTGTGGGACGGTGGGCAGTGTGGAATTAGCCGGGAGGGAACCCGGCGGAAGGAGTAAGTGACGCATAAAGAAAACAAAACAGGGAACATTGAACAACGCCGCTTCACGGTCCGCATCCGAATTCGATGCTGTGGGATGGATGTCAAATTAATATAAATCTGGGGGCACAAATTTCCAAGCTTCTTCCACGGTAGGTACCAGATTGCAATGTGTTAATTGATGGAAAGTGTTACTGGTATCCAATATCCATGTCACTGATACATGTTTTCAAAATGAGGGTTATATACTATAATATAAAATACACTTTTAAGCTTGAGTTTGAAAATATATTTTTATTTGGTCTCTAAATTTTAAATTTTGACACTTTAGTCTTTAATCTTTAGAAAATAATTCTAAAAAGTTCTTAGAGTCAAACTATCAAATCATGAAATGTTAACATAACAATTTAGAAAACCAAGTAACATGCTTGTATTAATTTTAAATGATGTAACTAAATAAAAAATTTATTGAACAATAAAACAAATATATATATATATATATCAATAAAATAAAAATTACACGTAAAAAAAAGATAATTTCCTTCTTCATCTCCTTCTTTTCTAATTTTAAGATTCATTCTGTAAACAAAAACCAATCAAATTTGCTTTCTTCCGTCTCCTTCTTCTTCTTTCTTCTCCTTCGTCCCCTTCATTTTTATCTTGAGATAGGCCATTTGAAAAATTAGAAAAGCATCATAGATTAATTTTTTTTCTCAAACTTCCCAATTTTCAAAGATAAATTTTTTTTTCACATCCACTTAATGCGCAATTCAACCCAAGAAGGAAGGACTTGTCATTTAGTGCAAAGTTAAGGAAGGAGAAAAAGCAGAGTATTCAGGTTGGATGATGCGGGTAAGAAAAAAAATCTAGAGGAGGGGGAAATTTTTTTTTATCATCATCCCTTACCTTCTCCGATGACATTAACTTTCCATCTCCAATGAAGAAAAATCTAGAGGGCAAAAAAAATTATCTTCGAAATTTGGAAAAATTGGGATAAAAAAAATCTATGGTGCTTTTCTATTCTATCAAATGGGCCGTCTCAAGAAGAAAATGAAGGGAAGAAGGAGAAGAAAGAGGAAAAAGGAGAATGAAGAAAGCAATTTTTAATGGGTTTTTGTTTATGGAATGAAACTTAAAATTAGAAAAAGAAGAAGATGAATAATGAGATTATTTTATTGGTTTATAAAATTTTTATTAAGTCACATCATTTAAAAGTAAAACATAAACATGGCATTTGGTCTTTTAAATTGGTACGTCAGCATTGCATGAGTGATAGTTTGACTCTAAAGACCTTTTAGACTATTTTCTAAAATTTAGAGACTAAAATGTCAATTTTTTAAAATTTATGGACCAAGTAAAAATTTGTCCTCAAATTGAAGGACTAAAAATATGTATTACCCTCTAATATATTATATGTAAACTCAAAAGAAAAAAAAAATTGTAAATGAATGAATGTCAATGTGGGCTCATGCGCCTGCGACTCCGGTTGGTCTCAAATTACACAATACAAAGGCACCGTCAAGGACACTTGTGCTTTAGATTTACCCACCAGCGGTAGTTACAGTTACAAGTGGTTCTAATAATGGTTTTTTCCAATTCCTTTTTAGTTCAATAAATGGGGTGGGATCCAACTTCTGGGATCCAACTTTTAGTTCAACAAATGATTTGAAATTTTAAAAAAATATTTATTTTAATTCCTTTTTCTTATTTGAAACTAGGAAGATTTGAAGTGAAGGTGTATTTAACTTTTTTATATGTTCTCTTGAAGAAAAATAAAATAAAGAGTTTACTATTACAATTTTTATTATTAATTTATTAATAAAAATTAAAATATGACGCAAAATAAGTAAATTTATTATAAAATTCTATAAAATCCTACAAAATTTTATCCTTTTGGTGAAGTAAATTTTTTTTTTTTGTGTGTGTTAAAATATGATTTGAAATTACTTAAGATTTGAAATCATCTATTCTATGTGAAAATAAATAATGAAATTCATTTGAATTTGATAAAATTTAAAATCACTTAAAATTCTAGACAATTAAAAATACCAGTAAAGTATGTTTGAATCGACATAATTTTTTTTTTTTTTGAAAAGAAATCTTTATTAAAAAAATCAGCAAGAGGAATTTGATACATCCTTGTCAATGTAGACTAGAAAGCCAATCTGAAAGAAATTAATCCACGTGTTTACCTCAGGTTTTGCCACATATGCCAGTGTATCAGCCACCACATTATTTTCCTTCTTCACTTTTGCAAAACAAACTCAAGACAATTTGTTAACTTCAACCCTGATTTCATCGATTCAAATGCATAATTCATTCCTCCGAGAAGATTTATTCATCAATAAATTGATTGCAATTTGAGAATCAGATTCAATCTCTATACTTGAAACCCCTGAGTTTATGGCTAATTTGATCCCTTCTCTAATAGCATTTAGTTCTGCATGAACAACAGATTGCTAGAATTTTGAAGAAATTGAACAAGCTGTTATACATCGGCCTTGATCATCACGAAGAATTGCACCAGCTCCGATGATCTCAAGACTGGAATTCCATGCGCCATCCACATTTAACTTGACCCATCCAGAAGGTGGGAAAGTCCAAGAAGCGCTCATCAATATTTCTTCTCGCGAACAGTGGAAGGCTGACTAGGGATCATGGATAGAAATTCTAATCGATCTCATCTTTTCAAGGTAACTCAATATGCATTCTGCTTTAGCACTTGAAGGCTTGATATTTTGGCTTTCATTAATGGAATTTACGTCATTTCATATAGACCAACAAATAACACAAGCCAGTTGGAGATTCGAACTTTTAAAGCTACTAGACCATTGAGACCAGTAATCCGCAAAGGAGAAATTAGCCAATGACATCCAAATTTCCTTGGATCGTTTACAAAATAGTAGAGCATGTAGGACAAATTCTTCCTTCTTAAGACAATAGGGGCAACAGGTTGAGCAATCGACTCCTTTTCTTTTTAGACAAACTTTTGCTGGGATACAATTTTTTATAGCTCTCCAAATGAAGAGTTTTATTTTGTTGTGCATCTTTAAATTCCAAAGAGCATTCCAGTACTGAGCATTGATAATACTACTTGAAGGCTTATTCTTATATTTGATATTAGATGCTAATTTGTACCCACTTTTTACGTTGTAAGAGCCATCCTTTGAGTAGTGGCAACACGAAATGTCAGTTGTAGTGTATTTGCTAAGAGGGATAGTTCTGATCTACTCAATATTAGAATCTAATAAAATCTTTTCCATCTTAAGAATGTCCCAGGATCTATTCAAAGTTATGATTTCTTTAACTTTGGCTCCTTCTAGAGCTAGATAAGGAGGGCTGAAATTTGTTTGGAAGGTGGATTCTCTAGGGATCCATTTATCTTTCAATATTCTGATGTCTTCCCTTAAGCCAACTATTTTTGCGAATACCATGAGCTAATAATTCTCTCCCACATAGAATACTGCGCCAAAAATAAGAAGGATTATAAGCTAACTGAGCATACATGAAATCTTTATGTGGAAAATATTTAGCTTTTAAAACTCTATGCACCAAACCATTAGGATTAATAAGCATTCTCCAAACTTGTTTGGCCATGAGAGCTTGGTTAAAATCCTCCAAGTCTTTGAAATTTAGACCATCATTTTCCTTTGGTAAGCAAACTTATCCCAACTAAGCCAATGGATTTTTTATTTTTCATTCGTAGATCCCCACCAGAAATTTGAGATAGCTTCGGTTATTTTCTTCCAAATATTCTTTGAAAGTTTGAAACAACTCATAAGATCAATGGGGATAGCTTGAACCACACTTTTGATGAGAATTTCTTTCCTTCCAGCATAAAATATGTCGCCTTTCCAGCTTTGAACAATTTTCCATACTATATCTTTGATGTAGTTCAAATCGTGTTGGGAAAAACCTCCCACTTCTACCGCAGGAATAAGCAGAAAAATAACCAAGAAATTTAAAAAAAATGTTGAACACAAGAATTTACGTGGAAAACTCCAAAACCGGAGAAAAAACCACGACCCACCAGAAAGAATATCCACCATGCAAAAAATTGTTACAATTACATAGAAATTCTCTCCCCGACCCCAATTACAAAACACTCTCTCAAAGCTTTCTACTACTCACACCCTTTTTCCCAACTCTCAAACAAGAGAATGCAATAAATGAATTTAACTAGAGCTAGTACACCAAGCTTAAAGTGTTTCTAATTGGGATGAATAAAACTAAAGCCCATGAGCCCCTTATATAGTACTTGGAATCCATCACCTCATTCATTCTTTCCAATGTGGGATTTTCACTCTTATAATTTTTTGCCAAAAACCCAACAAATTCCACCTTGGCAAGATATTTGAAGAGTTCACAGCTTCTGCTGCCGTCATTGTCTTCACCGACAATCATAATTCTCAACTCAGAGAATTATAACCTACTCCACCATAAAAAGTAGATCCACTTAGAACACCTTCCAAGATTTTCCTTCTTCGTCACATGTCGATAATCCCTGCTGAAATTTATGGTGCAACTTCCACCTACTTGGCTC
>JAOANK020000063.1:13280-29258 GCA_026257165.2 Telfairia occidentalis | reverse complement strand
CTTTTTAATATATAATTAACTAATTATGCGTTTTTCCCTTAATTTAATCTCGATTATTTAAAAAGTTTTTATTTTATTTTGACTTCAACGAAATGTAAAGATGAAAATTTAAATCCATCATATTTTAGTAAAAAAAATTATACTTTAATTAATTAAATTATATTTAAGTTAGCTAATTTTTTTTAACAAGATGTATCTTTAGAGAGTTCTTACTTGATATTTTACATTTTTTAACTTCGTTATTTGTATTGAAAGATGTTGTGGCTGATCATAAATTGATATGGTATGTATCTAGTGGGTTATCAAAAATTAATTTGGTAGAAAAAATAGTTTCACAGAACCTTTCATTCTTCCTCCAAATTTTTACAAATTTGAAATCAAAATTTGACTTTCCTTCTATCGAATAATTTACTTTTCTTTTGTATGTACGTTACTTTCATTTACATTTACACACTAACAACAAAAAATAAGAGAGTATACCTAAAATTTTTTAAAGTATAAAAGACTAAATTAGATAAAATGGAATAAAAGGAAGTGCCTAACCAATTCGAGAAGAACTAAATGGACAAAACATCTACTTCCATAGTAAAAACCGATTCCCCAATATAAAATTGATTTATTTTATTAATTTGAATGAATCACCTTTCCAAGTATGTTAATTTACAAAATCTCATAAACATTAGCTTATCAATGTAGCTTCCATAAAATTTACTATCTCTTTGACAATCTTTTGATAAATTATTATTATATCATTCCCAAATTTGTAAGAGTTGGGTTTTTACCTGTCTTTATAGGATTTAATGTAACAGCTTCTCATAAATTTGTTTGTAACTCAAATTAAAGAACTTACGCGACATTTAGGACACAAAAGTGGAAAAAGGGAGGAATTAAACTTGTCAATTAACCTATAATTAACATAAATTGAAAAAAAAAATCGTAATTTGTTGTTTCTTTCCAAAGGGTGAGCGAGTGGCAGTGCAGCAGAGTAGGTACAGTGTTTAGCCAGCTTTCTCTGTATTTTTGTATCCATGTCATTCTACAAACTATACAGAGAGACGGAGGGGAAAAAATAAAGAATAGAAAAGAAGAGGAGAAATTATGCACCCAAACAAACACTTTTTTTTCTCCCGTCCTTCTCTCTCTCTTCATTATTGATTTTCTTTTTGTGCTTAAAATTTCTCTCTCCTCCACAAAGTCGGTCTCTTGACGCATATTCACAGATTGGGGGGGTGAATCGTGGTGTGTTTAGTGCTACAAAGCCTGCTTTTTTGATAGAGAGAGAAAACAGAGAACCTGATGCCTGTTTGATGTGTTAGTGGGTGGTGCTGTTTTTTCCTCTCTCTCTCTTCTCTTCTTTCTTCTCACTTCCCTTTGTCTATTTCCCCTTCCAAACACCCTTCTTTCATTTTTGAACTTCAATTTCACCATCAGATGTGCTTAGGTTTGTGTTTTATCATCTCTTTGTCCTTGGATCCTCTTCTGGGTTTTCCCTTTTTTTTTTTTGCATAAATTTTCCTCCTTTTGTTGACTCTCTTTTTTTTAATCTCTTCTTTCTGGGTTATTTCATGATCTAACTCACTATTTTCTCTGAATTTCCCCTTGCTTTCATGGGTTCTGTTTTTTTTTTGTTTGATTTTCCTTTCCTTTTGTTTGAGCTCCACTGTTTACTCCAGCAAGATTTGGGGTTTTTTCTTTTTAATTTGAGGTTCTTCTTTTCATTCCTTAAAAAAAATAAAAGTAGATTTCTTCCACTGTGGTTGTTTCTGTTTTTCCAGGTTTTGTACTGATCGGTTCCTTCAATCGGTTGTTAAGTTTGTGATCTTTGATGGGTTTGTCTTTTTGATTTGAAGTTTCTTCCAATTTTATGCCTTTTCGTGTGCCCAATCTGACCCGTCAGATTACTTCTCTCCCTAAACTTTCCTTTTGCTTTTCTATGTATATTGTCTACTACTGCTGAAGATGGTTGCTATTTTGGGACTTTCCAGTGTTAATTTTGGACACTATTTTCTGGGTTTAAGCCGCATGAAATGATCTTCAAAACTTAGTAATTTCTTCCCTTGTTTTTGCTTCTGGAACTATTCTTATCTTCTCTTTTTGGTTCTTTTGCTTGTCGATTCGTGGCAGAGGCTTTGAACATCTTCATTTGCATCACATAAAATAACGTTCTAGCTGGTTCTAGAGTCTTCTATTTTGCCTTTATTGGGTTGGATCTCTCTTGTAATTCATGATTTCATGTTCATTTCTTTACTTTTGCAGGTTCATGGATGAAGATTCTGGTAGGGTTTCTGGATCTTTCTTCTACCGGGTTGCTTTGTGGTGACTGGTGAGGATTTTGGGTAAAAGAGGGCTGAAGAAGGAAGGAAGAAGGTTAGAGAGAGAGAGAGAGAGAGAGAGCAAAAGGACTGTACTTTTTTTTTTTTTATATATATATATGCTGAAGTCTAAGTTAAAGATAAGGCCTAGTAGTGGAGATAGTAGTAGTAGTAGAGCTTGTGACTGTTTGGAGAACAGCACAAGATCATTAGAGAAGCTTTTCATCAGATGTTATCCATTGAAAACCCTCCACCAGATCCCCCATATCAGCAACTGAAAATCAACAAAGATGAGAGGCCTTCTCAAAACCAAACCTTGCCAGAGGAGGATCTATCAAACGCCGCCGTTCTTGACCACTCCACATTCTCAAACTTCTCCTTGAGGTAATAATTTCAATTCCTTTCTCTCTCTTTCTCTTCCTCTCTTCTGCTGCCTCAGCCTTTGTTTGATGAATAGTGATATGCTTTCATGATTTGCAACTACAAAAGCTTTTTTACTTTAATTCTTCATGTTTACAACTTTCTTTGTTTTTTCTTTTTTTAACTTCAACGCCGTAAATTTCTCCTGTTTTTTTGTTTGAAGATGATCTCAAAGTCATGAGCCCCATCTGGGAAAATCTCTGCTGGGCTAGATCCACGTAGTAAATTGTTGCTTGCTTGTAGTTTAGCCCCACATGGGGCCTAACTCTCGTTACCCATCTTGTCCCCATTTTCAAACCTCTTAGGCCGTTTATACTTGAAGACTTTTGCTCCTCAAAATGGGTTCATTTTACCTGTTACATTCTTCAATATCCTCTTAACATATGTTTTTTTTTCACTTATTTAATTTTTGCCCTTCTTCTTCTTCTTTGATGCTACTGTAGATGTGGACTTCATGGTCAGGTCATTGTCTGTAGAGTTGCCTTTGGGAGCTTTTAATGTTTGTCTTCTTTGTTCTCATCATATCATGTATTTCACAAACTCTTTTGATTTGATGTATTTTACAAAACTTGATTATGTGTATTCACTAGGCATGAGTGGTTGTTATCGTTTGATTCACATTTGTCCTTTTTTTTGGAACCATTCACTTCCTTTCTCAATCATCATATACCGGTGTGGGGCTTCCAGTTTCTGAAGATGTTGATTTTCGTTAATTTTTGGTACCTATACTGCTTAAGTGAAGAATCTTATGAGTTTTTGGCGACAGTTTGTAGTATATCATTCATTATTAGAATTAATGAAAAAGAAATGGTTTTGATGCAGAGATTATGTCTTTGGTGCTCGGAGCAAGGATATCCGAAACAACTGGCCATTTTCCCTCAAGAATTTGCAGCTTTGCTTGAAACATGGTGTAAAGGATTTGTTACCACCTTTTCAGTCTCGGGAATTTGTGAGAAACCAGCGCCTTGCGGAGTGTGGAGGTGGAAGTTCTACATCAGAGTTCCAAAATATAAATGTTCTACATGGGGAGCTTTCTGGGCCTAAAGAACATAAAGAACATAAAGAACTAGACGCATCAGATGCTAAGTTAGATGAAAAGCAAGTTATCCCTTGCATTGAATCAAGTTCATGCAGATGTGAAGGAGAAAATGGTTTCTCTTCCACCATGACAAGCATCTCACAACCCCAAAAAGAATTGGTTTCCACAGTTGGACCCTCTAGTTCATTTTTAAAAACTGATCATTTATTGGGAACCCCGGCCGAAGCGGAGACTAGTGGTTTTCCGGCATCTGAAAGGAACGAAAGTAGAATCAAAACCTCAGGTAAAAGGTGCAAGTTAATCAGAAAATCAACTAATCACGTTGACCAAACATCAGCTGCAGATATTGTGATGAGCTTTAGTACTGTATCAGAGTCAATGGCTTCGAAAATATGCCCTGTCTGCAAGACTTTCTCCTCTTCGTCAAACACCACTTTAAATGCACACATTGATCAGTGCCTTTCTATAGCATCAACTCCTAAGTGTACATCAGACTATTCCAAACATACAAGGTATAGGATCAAGCCCAGGAAGACAAAGTTGATGGTGGATATCTATATGACAGCTCGTACTTGCACGTTGGAAGAGCTCGACAGAAGAAATGGTACAGCTTGGGCTACTCTATCAGGCTTTCCTGCTCAGGATATTGAAAATTGTCAGACTAATGGAAGGAAAAAGCAGAAACTGGTACCAGTTCATCCTGAGGAGATAGGTAATGCAGGTGCGGTTTATATCGATGCCAATGGCACTAAACTTCGAATTTTGTCCAAGTTTAGTACTTCTCCTTCATCATTGCCGAAAGTGCAAGATGATCTTGGTTCAAGGAAACTGATCAGAGGAATGAAGGGAAGGAAGTTCCATTCTGACAAAAAGAAGAAATGCCATGCATCTAAACATCACAAGTATTTTAAAGTGGCTGCTCAAGGCACAAAAGTTTCTTCTCAAAAGTGCATTTCTCAGGTATGCCACTCAGTTAAACTATGAATTTTTAACATTGTAGAACTTAGTATGTGCTTCTGGAATCTACTGGGAACTTGAACATTCATATTAATTTATGGAGAAAATTTTATGTCCTTGAAAAATCGAGGTCACATTTTTGCAGTTTCTGTTCCTTCTAAAATTAATATTACTACAGTTAAGGTCTTTTCTGTGTTCATCAATTCTCTTTATGTCAAATTTTGCTTTAGTAAATATCAACAAACATTAGGGGAGTATAATTGAGTATGATGTTATGATAAATTGTTTACTATTTCATGCAATGGTCAAAACTATATCATTTAGGAGTATCTTCTCTGCAAATTTCTAACAATATGACATGCACATTTAGCCTTGTATGGTTGCTGACCAGTTTATTTATTCTCGACTGACTGACAAGGTTCGAGAAGGACACAATCAACGGAAAGGAAGTAGTAGCTTGGAAGTACATAAAATAACAAAGCAAGCGAAACCCCATGATCCTGGAACTTTAAGACAGTGGGCATGCTCGAAAAGAACTAGAGCCAGTAAGAGCACCAGAAAAGAAGGTTTTCAACCTTCTACACTTAAATGGCATGTGTCTCATGGCACGGCAGTTGATAATGATCGATCGGTTTTAGCTGACTCTTTTCTTGAGAGAAGTCAAGATCAGGATCAGACCAATTTTTCTGAGAATTGTGTTTCATCTCCTGAAAGCAGTGAGAGCTCAGATAACACGGAGTATGAAGCCCATATTTCAGATGGGAGGGGGTGGTCTCCTGTGAAGAGGAGTTTGAGAAGTTCGTTTTCTGGAGAAATGATTAATAACGGTTCTCCGACGGAAATGAAAAAGATTACCGATCATGTGAGTAAAGTTAGCTGTTTTGTTGGTAATAATTGCTTACTAAAACCTCAAAATGCCAATGGGAAAATCATAAAAAATTATCAGCCATCTGATATGCCACCTGGTTCTATCAACAAATTCTCAAGGAATTGTCACGCAAATGCACTAAAAGCCACAAAGTTGAACTCTTCTCGGAGAAAAGAGATCCTTGTCAGCAGCCGATCATCTGTTACTGGATCCAAGTCTCCAGATTTTAATCGAATGTCTACCTTTGAGAAGCCTGGAGATCATTGTGGGTCACATGTAGAGGAAGAGATAATTGCCTGGCATTCTGGATTAGATCACAGCCATAGTTTATCAGACAGGAGTATTGAGAGTCAATCAGCGAAGGAAGAGGTTACTGAAGTAGTATCTCCCAGAGTAAGCAGTGAACTCAAAAGTAGAAGTAATAGAGAAGCAATGAGCAAAGCCATAGCTTTGAGTAGTTCAGATTCGGAACCTGAATATGGCCAACATCATGAGGAGGAAAACATGGATTCTCATGTTAGAATGGGTACTGAGCATCAAGAAAAAATCGAAGGCCTTGAACTTGGAAGCAAAGAGAATTCAATTCATGAAGATGTAAGTGTGGATTCTTCTTTAAAACTAGGTCCAAAGGAAAGCTTCATGTGCTTTTGTAAATCCATGGATCCACAGCTTCATAAGCTGAACAATAACGTCAAAACCCGGTGTGGCATTCTACAATCCACTCAAAATTGTTCATGCGCCTTCTATGGAGATGGGACAAGAGGCGGTTTCAGTGAATCCAGTTTTGGTCATGGACAAGAGATGTTTTTTGCTGATGAAGACTGCAGTGCCATGATTGGGCATGATGGTCAACGAAAATTGGATTCTGAAGTTAGGCGAGGAAGTTCTTGTTTCGAGGTCGATCCAATATCTATTCCAGGACCTCCAGGATCATTTTTACCAAGTCCCCCACGGGATATGAGATCTGATGAGTATCGAGGAAATTCTTCATTAAGCAATAGTTGGGTTCATTCTTGCCAAGATCAGCATGATATGGTTGATGGGGATTCATCAGGTTCGCCTATTTCTGCAACATCAACCATCTCTAATTCCACAGCATCTAGATCTTGTCTGAAGCATAATTGTTCATCTGGAGTATCCGATGTATTTAATGATAAATTAGGGTCGGTATCTCCAAATGCTGGTTCGTTGCCTTCTGTTGAAAATGATGTGGGCTTGCCTCATGTAAATTGTACAGGAGATGGAAGAATAAGTGGTGATATGTTTAAAGTCAATAAGTTATCTGTTGAAAGGGGAACTCTCGGTGTTGTAAATGATGGCCATCCTTGCCGTTGCCAGAGGGTCGATAGAATTTCGCACGGCATCAACGTAACTTATCAAGAACCCCAATTGATACGGCATCGGGTGTCAACTATGGAAACCATGTCAGCCATGGATAGAAAGCAGATAACTTCTTATGGTCTTAATGTTAGACCAAACAGCTTGGATATTATGCCTGAAGGGTCTTCTTTGAGCAGTTGCCGACATGCAATGTCTGTGAATACGGGGATCCTGGTCGATAAGTCACCTTTCAAGTCGTATCCTTTAGATGGATTTTCTGATCCAGGATCAAAGTTTTCTAGGAGTAATTGTGAGCCTGCCAGTCCAGCAGCTACGACTTCTAATCCTGTACTCAGGTTAATGGGTAAGAATTTGATGGTGGTAAACAAAGATGAGGAAGATGTAGCTATGCCAGTAAAACAGCCTCAGCTGCAGCCGCAGCTTAACCATGTCTCTTCTCAGGTTCCAAGTTTTGCTGGCGGTTCTTCCCAAAATGTTCGAAATCAAGCCATTCGTTCCTTTCCTCACTGGCCTCATCAAGATTCTTTGAAAGATCAAAACGCAGGTAATGTATTTGGGCGGAGTCTGGATGTAAGGTTGTCCAAGGGCTTCCGGAACCCTGCAAATCTGAATATGCCATCATCACATGTTCGAGAACCAGCCGCTTTGTTTCTGAAACAGCAAACAGATGGTGGGCATTTAGCCTCCCGAGCATACAAAAGCGAGTATGATCTGCTTGATTCTTGCACGAATGAAGCATTGAACCGACCCGAGTGCAAAAAACACGAAAGATCCATGTGCAACACAAATAGAACCCTCAAAATGCCTGATCATCATCATCAGCAGATGAGTTCACTTTCTGCAACCAATGCCATTAAGGAAATTAATGCAATAGGTGATACTTCTTACTGTGAAGCCAGATTGATGACCAATGATCCAAAATACCCTGGAGGCATGAGGACTACTCTTCAGATAATAGCCCCTGGTGTTTCAATCCCCTTCACTTCCAGTGGTAATCCATTGCATGTAAATGCATTTTGTTGTTATCAACCAAAGGATGCTTCAAATCTCGATAAACCTGCAGCTATACACAATTCCAGTTTTCAGTCGGTCCCCTCCCGGAAAGATCACACGAGTCCCGTGAAATGGGATTGTACTTCGGAAGCGCCATATGTCTGCAGGAGGGGAGTCGTTTAACATAGCGTTGTTATATCCACAAGAAAGAGTTACTCGAGATCTTTGCTCGTCATAGTATCTGCTAGAGAGTTCGTTCCTGCCATCGAACAATCCAATGCTAATATCCAAATGTTTCTTCCAAATGTTTGGTCGTTTTTTTTTTCCCGGTAGCCAAATGTTTTTGAAATGCTCATAGACTTGTGCTGACTTACAGAAACCTTCAGCAATGTCGAAGGCAGCGGGTGATGATACATTTTACCAGATGAAGAAGATACATACAGTGGAGATTCAGAGAGAGCTGTGTTTAATAGCCAGTTCTAAAGCTATGGAAAGAGTAGATAATATATATTGTACAAGTTGTTTTCAAAGAATAATCGTCTCGAACCTTTGACCGAAACGTAATAGAACTGAGCTTCCCGATGTTTAAAGTGTTTTTCCCAGTTCAGTTTTCAAGTAAATATGTAATAGTTTCTCGTTTTCACCCAACTTCATATCATAAGTTTGAATTTATGTGACAACCGGTTATTTTGCTGCTAGTCTAAAAAGGTTCCACAGATTCAATACGAACATGACATAGTCTTTGAACGTGACTAGAAAAAAAGGAAAGAAAACAAACCGAAGGGAAAAGGAAGCTTCCTTCATAGTCAAATCAGTAGCAGCCACATTACAGAGTAGAATATAAGCTGCTTTACATTAACTTCCATTACCGAGTTAAATATGAAAATTAGTTGTGCATTAAATGAAACAGACAATGAGCCAAACTTGATGAGTCGCATTAGTTGACATTCTGCCATTTTGATGGAATCTCTCTCCTCTCTCTCTCTCTCCCTCTCTCTCTCTCTCGCTCTGTGTCAAGATCACTTTTTGATCATACAAGTCAATGTATTTTGATGAGAACAGAACAGGGTGAGTCTTATTTTTGTAATTTGATATCATTTTTAGGCACAGAAGATGGGAACTAGCTCAAGGAAGTGAAAGGGATTTGTGTTGCGATTTAGAAGGGAAGGCACGTTCTCTCATGCAAAGGTGGCAGCTGGACCATGAAAATATATATCCGTTAAAGCACTCAGAGGAGTGAGAGATAGAGAGAGAGAGTGGACACTTTAAGAAGAGAAGGTAAAAAAAAAGGGATGGGATACGGATGTTGGGAATATTTGCAGACAGGAATGGAAATGGAGGGCTCTCCCTTTTTACTTTTGATCTAAATGCTCTCTCTCTCTCTCTCTCTCATATCACTGCTCCCAAGTCTGCTTACTTTCTCTGTGTCCATGGAACTAAAACTTTTTCTCTTTGCCATAACCATCATTAAAGCCATTTTGTGTTTCTAAGTGCTTCTTTTTAACTTTTAATAGGATGGGTTTTCATGACAATGAACCTGAGACTCAATAAAAGACTATCCTGATTAATTGAAGAGGAAATAATGTTGCTTTGATATTACTAAATTCAAAAGTTTAAGGTAATGAGTTAGGACGTATTTAATTTTTTATTTAAATACTTTCTCTCAGCTGTATGTGGACTTCCAAATTAATTTAAGATTTTTTTTTGAGTTCAACAAAATGTGGGTAGGAGAATTCAAACCTATGACCACTTGATCAGAAAGATATATTTTTAACTAATTAAACTGTATTCGGTTTGACAAATTAATTTGAGACTGAATCAGTAACATCTGATATTGCTGCGAACCTGTGTTAAACTAAGGTTTTAGAGTAAGTATATTTGTATATCATTAATAAATACATACTTTGCATGGTGAAATCTAGACAGCTCCCAAAACTTTCTCTCTCTCTCTCTAGAAAATGGAGTCTGGCAATTGTGGACCACTTTCTTCCACTTTACATATGGCTTAGTCTGCTCTTTAAAAGCTTGCAAGATTAAACAATTGACCACTCGTGAGGCTCTCAAACGTTTCTTATTACCGACCCACAACCCCAACACAAATGCATGGATCACTCCCTAGCTTTCTATGGCCTTACCATAATTTTAGCAAAAAAAACATTCAGTTTCCTGTCTGACTAGAGTCAGAAATTTACACGAAATTTCGTAAACCGGTCCCAGCCCGGACATATATAAATAGTGTTACGAGTGAAATCAAAGTCTTGCATTGATTGAAAATAAGAAAGGTGTAAGAGATAGTATCTTCGTACAAATTTTGTTGGTTTCTTTTTTTTTTTTTTTTAAAGGTTGATCAAATGTTGATGGAAGCCCAATTATATTTCATAATTTGATGTTTTAGGATTTTTGTGTGTTAATCCTAAATCCTAAATGAGTTAAAAGTGGCGAAGTCCTTTGTTAGTTCCACTGACATGCACATACTGGTTTAACAATATTATACTAAACATATATATAGATATATAAATTAATTTGTACTTTGGAGCAAGTGGCTATTAGAGAATGGATTTAGATAATAGTGAGAGGAAACTAGCTGTTTATACTTTATATATTGTAATTAATTCAGAAACCTGGCCAACTTGCTCCTGCATTGCCCTTGTTCTGCTATCTGTTTTGGCAAGTCATTTATGAGAGGAGACAAGTATTAAGATAAGCATTGAGCCATTAGTTAAAAGCTTTCCAAGTTTAAAAAAAGAGAATATATTTTATCTTCAATGCCAAAACCTTATCCCATCTTTCTCATGAGCTCCCATTTCTTTAACCTGTTGTGCTTCCTCTTGTCATTTTGTTCATCAATAACTATAATTTAATCCCATTCTAGTCAAGCAAATGAAGAAGAATTTACAATTGAAAGCAGTGATCTGTTTATCCCACTTCATATGTCAATTTAACTAGAATGGCATAAAAAAACACAAGCATTTATGACCCATAAATCTGATTTTACATACAATACTTGATTACTGAACTGTCAAAACTAGTACACTTGATTACTGAACTGTCAAAACTAGTTGTTTACCAAGCGTTTGGATTCCTAACTACATCAGATCTTGCTTCGAAGCCGAACGATTTTGGCTAATGTTTCTTGAGCTGCCAAGGTTTGGGCATGGTTATGTCCCAACATGACCGTTCTGATACTTATACAGGTTCTGCATAGTTCTTCGGCGCTGTCAAAGAGTCCGCCTCTCAGCAGTAGCTTCGCTCGGGTTTCAAGCAATGTAGCTTTCAGCAATGTCACATCCTGCCATACGTATTCGTCGACCTGTTGGTAGCCTTGGAACTTCTTCTTCCAACACAAGGACCCTTCACACCAGTTTTGTATTTGAGATACAAATGACTTCTCTACTTCCTCAAGTGCATTTGTACATACCTTCAACAACTCTAGTGCCGAGTTGCATCTCGAAAAGGTCGTGAAGGCCCGAATCGCCAAAGGGAGGGCAGTCTTTTTTATGTATAGGACCATATCGACAGCCTTTAGTTGTACAAATGGAGGTTCAGATTTGAAACCAAAGACGAGAAATGCAGAAGCCCATAAATGATCCAAGTTTGCCATTGTGTTACTACTAGATTTCCTTACCCCTTGAACTATGGACTTGGCAGCTGATAAACCCTCCTTTCTTTTGGCGAACACTTGAGTTATGGGATGGAATTGGATCCAACAACCTGGTTGCTTGTTCGCTTTTCGGGCAAGTCCAAACTTGATCAGAACAAGGGCAGATTCTTCCTCACTCTTCCAAGCTTGTGAAGCTAAACAAGAGGAGCAACAACCAAACATGAAGCTCACGTATTTGCTCCACTTTCTAAACCCTTTTCTTGAGACAGCCATATCCCTTGCTGCTGTCGCTAATACAGATACCGAAACAGGCGCTGGGGCCAGCCACGCGCCAACCAGAAATATTCCTGATGCTAGTGCCCCATTCGTTTGCTCTAGGATAGCGAATGAGAAGTAAATGATCTTCATCAGGAAGGGATTGTTTTTGCAGTACTGCTCTTCGTTTATACTTATATAACTGCAGGGAGATGAACCTTCATCGATTGCCACTTGCTCGATAGCTTCGAAAAGAGAAGACGGGGCGACCGCAAGCTCGCAAAGCAGCGACCCGATCACCCAAAGACCATATGTCAATCTTCCAAGTTTCTCATCAAACTTCCTCAGATATTCCAATTCATCAGGAGGGTATTCTTTCTTCCTTCTTCCTCTCATCAAAACCATTGCATCAGCCAAGGCCAGGGGATGAATGTTAATCATCCGAAAACTCGTCACCTTAGAGAGTCTCGTCGTGATGATCACATGAGATCCCCCAGTGTTCCTCGGCAGCAAATCGTTGAGATCTTTCCCTTCCCACCAGTCCTCCTCTGCCTCAAGATTATCAATGATCAACAAATATGGCATGTCTCCAAAGAGCTCCCGCTTGACTCTTTTGAATGCCTCAAGTTCTTGCTCCTCGAAACTCCGAAACCGTCCTCTATCCTTTTCAGCATCAGCACTTATATCTAATCCTAAGTTCAAAGATAGATTCAATATATTCTGTCGAAAGTATCGAGCTTCCCCACCAACCCATAAAACCATTTTATATCTTTGGGAGTATCTGTAAGCAAATTCCAGAGCAAGCTCTGTCTTTCCAATGCCAGGGACCCCATTGATGCACACTATGCTGCTGCTCATGCTCTTGTGATTCCCACTCTTCACCATTTCCTTGTGCTTTGACCTCTTGAATGAATTTCTTCCTTTAACTGGTTCAACCCAAGTCTCTAAAGTTGGATTATCAGACCTCCCTATCTCCAAATTAATGAATCTACTTCCCCTTACTGTGACTAGCTCACTTTCTTCATCTGCTAGGCCTTCAGACTGCTGGCTCGCATTCCCTTCACTCATCGGAACGGGAGCGGCACCATCTTCCTTATGGCCGCTTCGGCTGCCGAACAGACTAGTTTCCATTTCCATAATCTCCTTCTCCCTCCCCACAAAGCATCTGTTTCTTGGGAATGGCAGCTCCTCATATCTTTCAACATCACTTTCAGTACTCATCCTCCCAAGCCTTGCCCTCAAAATCCCTGCTGCTTTAGCTATACAGCTTCTCCAGTTACCTTCATTGGCTGCCAACTTGTACTCATGGTACTTCATTAATCCCTGCACTGTCTCTTTGTACTCTTTATCCATGGAATTGTAGTTGAGAAAGCTCGAGATCTCCGACAACTCCATGTCGAAAAAGAAGGGAATCAAGTTCTTCTTCTGTGCGAAGAACCTCACCTCTTCCAAGGTGAAATGGTTGTGGAAGCTAGAGCTTGTGAGGACAACGACCCCGAATGTCACAGAACCAATAACCCGGTCAGCGATCTCGTGGCTCTGGTTATCGGAGTACTTTGACCGGTCTGCGACAAAGCACGCAATCCCTTGAAGCTCAAGTTCTGATTTGAGCCACTTACAGAAGCGCATCAGGCCAGTAGTTTGGCCATGGAAGCCAATGTAGACATCACAACTTCTGAGTTTTGAGGTGGAAACAGGGGAGAGGGGGCCGCCGCCTTTGGCGAAGGAGATCCGAGGGACGGGGAAGGAGAACGAAATGCGCGGCGGAGCGGAGTCGGAGACCGGAACACAGGCCACGAACTGAAGCTTTGAATCAGAAGGCTCATCGGAATATTCATATTGGTCCGACGGAGGAGTGTAGGAACTGCTAGGAATATCCTCAGAATGGGAGACCAGCGGCGAGGAACAGGTCAGCGCCGCCGTGCTCTCCGCCGGAATCGGCTTCTCTTCTGGTTTTGGGGTCACCGCCCTCGGCGAAATGTACGGCGACTGCAGAGCAGAAACAAACGCCGACGATGGCGGCGATAAAAGGGAAGGGGAGTTGTAAGGGGACGATTCGATTGAGTTTTTAGGGTCCGGCAATGCCAAATCGGAAATGGGAGTTCCCGGCGGTTTGCTGCCGGAATTTGGTGCTATTTTAATGGTAAGGCCGGTGGATATCGCCGGAGCAGATTCTGATTCGACCCCATCAGAATCCATGAATTCAAAAACCTTTAAAAACTTGGAAACAGATCCAACTTCAGAAACTTTCAACTCATTCACTCTGATTTAAGCTTAAGTTGAATGCAACAGTAAGAACCTGGGCCTTTCTCTGTTCGACCGCCGGTGCCAGGGTTCCTCCGAGCCACTGAGTTTTCTAAACCTCCATGGGAGGACACGAAGCACACGAGCAAGCTCTAGAAACAATGAAGGATCAAACTCAAAACTCAAAATCGAAGCTACAGAAAAAGTAAAAAAACGAAATTGAAAGATGGGTTTTCAATTTAGAAAAAGAACACAGAACAGGAATCAGAAATCACATTTGGGGATCAAAACGCACGATGAAAAAAACACCAGAAAGTTGCAGTAAGTTACCTGGGCACTGCTTCATTGACAGCCTAAAACAACATCAAGGCAAGAAGAAGATGAAGAAGAAGAAGTCCCGCTATTTCTCTGTGTGAAACAAGTTCAACAGGTTGGATCTGAGAGGCATTTGAATTAGAAAAAAACAGAGAGAAATGAGAAGAAATGAAGTTGAAGTTGCAGAGGGGAAATAGTTTAACATTTTTTTCTCAGCCATAGCCATGGGAACAATAAAATATAGAAAAAACGTCTCGAGTTGGGGCAAATTGTTTTTGTTTTACGTGCGATTGAATTCAATTTGCAATCAAAAGAAAGGAGAAAGAAAGGGTAAAAAAAAATAAAAAAGGTTCACAGTCTCACAGAGACCGAAGATTGGTCAGAAGAGGGTGAGAGAACAAAGGGGACATCGGGAGTGGAACCATGGCTGGGTCTGGTAGTGAGTGGGTTTCAACTTTGAACTTGAAGAAGAGTCTCCAAATCAGATGGAGAAGAGAAGGGAAATGAATGAATTAATTTGATGATAAATTTGAATGGCTAAGATGGGAGGAGGGTTGTGCATGTTGTCTTCTATCTGACAAAATTTGAAACAATCTGCTGTGGTAATTGTACCACAGCACCAGTCCAACTCAAGCAGATGTTCAGTACTCAGTAGTAGATTGTTTGATAGCAACCTTTTTTCCCCCTCCACCTTCTTCCTCTGCTTATGTGATGAAATTATTTTTTAATGGGTTAAAATTACTTTTCCATTTATTTTTTGGAAAATTACATTCTACCCATTACCAGATGGTGATCTACACAATTTTTTTTATACTAGGTAGGTTAGTCCAGTGCAATTGCAATGTGTTCCGAAAAAGGTTTGATAGTTGTAGCAAACGACAACAATGAATGGATTTCAACTAGAGTAGTAATTGGTTGGAGAGTGTACATGCATTATTAGAAGCTAAACAAAGTAACAAATACAAATTCTTTTCCTATTCTATAATTAGATACTAGATAGATTGGCTGGAAAAGAATTCTAATGCTTTCTAGATGGTTATTCATGGTTTATAAACCTTGAAGATCATGAGAATAACCCATTTAAGTCGTCCTTATAAAATATTTGCTTTCATCGCATGCCCTTTGAGCTCTATAATGTTCCACCAACCTTTCAGAGATGTATGATGACAATTTTTTCAAACACAATGGAGAAGAACAGTAGAAGTTTTCATCGATGATTTTTCAATCTTTGTGGATACTTCAATGATTGTATCTCAAACTTGAAATTTTTTTTGAAAAGATGTGAAGAGACCAACCTCATACTCAATTAGAAAAGAATACTATTTTAATGATATAAATATGCATGGCGTTGGGGCATTGCATCTCAAAGAAATGAATGAAAGTGGATAAAGCCAAGGTCGAAGTAATAAAGAGATTACCTCCTCCAACTATAGTTAAGGGAACAACAAGTTTCCTACGACATGTTGAATTTCACAAAAGATTTATTAAATATTTTTAAAAAATTGTCAAGCCACTGTGTTGTTTGAGTTTACAAATGAACATCTGGATGTTTTGAAGAAAGCCTCTTGTTTTAGCTCCCATAATTATTGCGCCATACTAGTTGCTATGTATGATGCTAGTGACGCGATCATTG
>JAOANK020000062.1:37830-51224 GCA_026257165.2 Telfairia occidentalis | reverse complement strand
GCTTTTTTGGGCGCCTCGCGCTTAAGCCTCGAAGGGCTATTGCGCTTTAGTGCGCCTTGGGCTTTTAAAAACACTGCCAGTCAGATATTTAACCATGTATGGTCATAAAAGTGGGAGCATTTTCCCTTGGGAATCTTTAGTACTGCATGTGCTTCATGTGTAAAGAAGTGATAAACTAGCTTCCCAAATATTGTTTAATCAGATTTATGGTGAAAATTTCTCATCTTTCTTTCGATCTATATCCCAATATTTACTAAAACTGCAATTTACAGGAAAGTTGTGTAACCTCTGCCCTTCGATATGAGAATGTTGAACTACTTGATGGCTAAATTTATGTACTTTTTGATATTTTGTTCTTGATATTTATGCATTTTTTAATAGGAAACAAACTTCATTGAAAGAGAGAAGAATATAGCCAAGGACTAAAAATTAACACAAATAAACTCCATCTGGTCATCAAACATAAAGAGAATAAAAACACAAAAGATTAGATCTGGAGCGCCAAGAAGTAAATGTTTTTTAATAATGTCCTTGATGGATCTCCAATCTCCTCTTCTTGAAATATTCTTTTGTTATGTTCTGGCCAAATTTTCAAAAGTACAACACAAAATGCATCTGGAGAAGCAGAAGATTCTTTGGTTTTTTTAACACCTGCAGAAGCTTAGCACAGAATATTGCAAAGTATATATTCAGTGAAGGATGAAAATAGAGAGGAAGAAACTATTGGTTTTTTTAGCATTCTTTATAAGAAGTAAGCAAGCAGAAGATTCATTCTGATTGGTATTAATTGTTCTATTTCTGAAGCTGATAAAGAAGAGTTGGAGAAGCTGTTTTAAGGAAGATGATATATTAGAAACAAGGAGCATTTTTTTTTCGTGGATGGAAACATAATTTCATTGGTAGAATGAAACTAGGGAGAACTCATCCATGAAGTTACAAAAAGCTTCTCCAATTGAATGAAAGTATAGAAAATCTGTAGTTACAATAGGGAGAAATGCCTTTAGACCAACAAAGAGCTATAAAAAGAATGCTATCCTTGATCGCCTCGATAGAGCGTTCCTTATTTTGAAAAATCCTATTGTTGCGTTCATTCCATGTAGTCCACAAAAAAACCCTATTCAAATTCATCCAAAGAACACTCTTGGCACGTTTGAATGGATGGTGCAGAAAAATGAGAGATAATCTCAGTGATAGACTTGGGTAGGGCAAGAGACCATCCAAACTCTTTTGTAAGATCATTCCAGATTCTTGCAGAGAAGGGGCAGTGTATAAAAATGTGGCGGTGGGACTCATTGAGATAAATATATCCAAGGGGTCCTTTGAAGTTTATCATGTGTGTTTAAAGTTTAAACAAGCATGGCTAATCGACCAAATAAGAAACTTAACCCTTTTAGGATAAGAATCATTCCAAATAACTTGATAAATTGCATCAGAAATTGGTAGGGAAGCAAGCAAATGATTAGTTAGAGACTTTGTGGAAAAGAACCCCCTATTGCCGAGAGGCCAATACCATTGAGGTTCAATCGATTGTTGAGCTGGACAAGGGAGAGTGTGAGATAGCTGCACCCATTCTCTAATTTCATCATCAGTGAGATTTCTTCTCAAGCCCAAATCCCAAGATTGATGCTCCTCATTCCAGATATTCTTAATTATGCATTCTTAGATGAAGACAATGCATAAATCAGAGGGAAAAAAAAATGAGAGGGTGTGCTGACCAGCCCATTTATCCTTCCAAAATCTAGTAGATCTGTCATTTCCATCCTTGCAAAGGATATTGTCAAAGATCAGTTTTTCCCTACGGTTGATATACTTCCACCGAATTCTAGAGGATGCAGTAGATAAAATGCCAGCTTTAAGATAAAAATGCCAAGAACCATGCCTAGCTTTGATGACCCTCCTCCACAAAGCCCTTTTTTCCCCATAAAATCACCAATGTCACTTGCCTAAAAGAGCTGAATTTCTGGTTTTGATATCTCGAACACCCAGCCCTCCATAAGACAGAGGAGCTTTCACCTTATCCCATTTAAGAAGATGGATGGATTCTTTTTTCTTGCAACCCGACCAAGGAAAATGGCAAAAGACTTTTTCAAGAAACAAGGAGCAAGTTGAAAGCAACAAATTACTTTGGTCCATTTGGATATTCGATTTAGTTCGTAAGTAGGAATGGTTAGATGATTAAAGAGGATTTCTTGAAAATGTTTTAAGATTTTTAAGACATGATCATTTAAATGCTACAATCAGGAAGAAGGATTATTGTTTATTAATTATTCTTGCAATGATATTTAAAGAAAAAAATATCATTAGCAAAGTGGGTTGGAGGTTTGTTAGGGAACCTGCAAGTTGTGACATAGGTTGTGTCGAGCATCTATGGGGTTAGTAATTGTGGGTGATGTACAAAAGGAAACAAATTTGAGGAGGGATTAGGAGTCCGTGATGGGTTATTTCCAAATTTTGGGAACTGCTTGAAAATTAATCAGTAGCCGGGGTTGGGAATAGAAGGAGAACTCTTTTCTTGGGAAAGATGTTTGGCTGGGGAATTCTTCTTTGTGACACTTTACCAAAAGTTCTTAATGGTGGCTGAACAACAAGATGGTTTGGTGTGTGACTTTTTGGATTTGGATTCTACTTCGTGGACTATATTGTCCTTTTGTCTTTTTTCATTGATGAAGTTTGGTCTTTCATAAAAAAATAAAAAATATTGGCCAGAAAAAATAGTCAGGAGAAGGATTTTGAAGAGTTTAATAGTTTCATTGAATATTGAAGGAGTATCTTCGGATGTTGTGAAGATTGAAGAATATGGAGGTTGGACTCTTCAGGCGTAATCATAATCAAGTCCTTGACTAGAGCAAAGATTTTGCTGTTAGAGTAAATAAAACATGAGTGAAGTTTTGTTGGAAGACCATGAGTCGAACAAAGTTAGTATTTTTGTTTGGTATGTGGGTAAACTAAATGGAGTGCTCAGACTTAAGTTTAAGTGCCCTACTATGGTATGGATCCATCAGTTTGCAGCCTATGTTTTTTGGCGGGGAAAATCAATCTCATTTATTTTTCCTTTTCATCTTTATCAGTAAGATTTGGTAGCAGTTTCTTATTAAAATAAGGTTTAGTAGCCGCTCTTTTAGATCATTATTATTATTATTATTATTTTAAATAAGAAACCTGAGAAGTATAATTACTAGGTCAAAAAAGATAATCTAGGGTGGCGGAAGAGGGATCCCCCTCCCAAAAAGGCTAATTACAAAACCTCTTTCCAATTGTGACGAAATATAGAAAAAGGGTAGCTACAAAAGAATTTGTTGCTATGACACCACCAAAAAATCACATGAGAAGAGGACTTATCTTAAAAAATTCAATGGTTCCTCTCCAACCAACAACCCCATAAGAACGCTCTAATCACATATCGTCAAAGAACTTTAGCTTTCCCTTTGAGCATCCACCCATTTTGCACTTCAAAAAGACAATCAGAGCAACGCAAAGGAAGACATCAAGGAAGTCCGAAAATATTGAACAAAAGGTCCCATCCCTTCTTCACAAAATTACAATGAAGGAAGATGTGATCAAGTGTTTCCTTTTAGAGCACAGGCAACATACCGACAGGGACAAGGCCCAATACTTGCATTTCCTTTGAAAATTATCGTAATTATTAAGGCCCTGTTTATTAAGGATCAAAAAGCACCTCTACTTTTCTGAGGACTTTGAAGTTCCAAATAGCAGAAATTAATGGGGACTTTAAGGGGGGCTTTTGTTTAAAGAGCCTTAGGAAGGAAGATTTGGAAGTAAGTGTCCCCGAAGCCTCTAAGAACCAAACCATCTTGTCCATCTCTGTATCCAGCTAATCCAAATCTAATCTATTAACTAGCCCAATCTAGCTCTGAATTTCTCTGTCAAAGAAGTCTCTACGTAGCCTAGGTCCCAGCCTCCCTGATCTTCTATCCATCATTCAGCAATGGTGCCCTATATATCTATATCTATATATCTATATCTATATATATATATATATATATATATATTTTAAGAAATAGTGAAAAGATCCAGAAAGTGTTGCCCTAGTGTGTTATCTCCTACCCATTTATCCTTACAAAATCTGATTCTCTTTCACCATTTCCCACTTTAAATTGCATGAAGTTCAAGAAGATTGACATATTTCTTCAAAACATCAAACCACGGCCTCCCCAAGGAGTTCCCTTAGGTCTCCTTAGGTTGTAAGGTAGTGCACCGGCCAGTTTCCATGCCATAGATGCTAGAGAGAATTTTTCTCCACAAGGTTTATTTTTCTTGAAAGAATCTCCAAAGCCACTTCTCAAGAAGAGCTTGATTCCTCAAATTGAAGGAACCAACGCCTAAACCACCATGGTGAAAAGGAAGAGACGTCCATTCCCATTTGACTAATTAAGTTAGTTCTATGCATGTACTCTACTCCATCCTAGAAAAAGTTCCACATGATCTTATCCATCTCTTTGGCTATGCTAATTGGGGCCTTGAGGAGTGAAAAATAGTATGAAGGCTAGCTGTTAAGGGCTGATTTTCCAAGAGCAAGCCTTCCCCCTTTTGAAAAAAAAAGCCTCTCCCATTTATTCAAATTAGCTCTAAACTTCTCTACCATACGGTCCCATAATTCAAAGGACCGGTGGTTTCCTCCAAGAGGAAAGCCCAAATATGTAATAGTCAAGTACCGGCTTTGCACCCCAAACTTTTCACGAGGTGCCCTATTTTCTCTTCACCGATGTTCACTCCAATAAATGAAGTTTTGGCTAAATTGAAGGATAATCCAAATCCACGAAGAAAGATATTGATAATCAGCGACCAATTGTTAAGAACCTCCACCAAATCTGGGCAAAAAAATAAGAGTATCATCTGTGTATTGAAGTTGAATCGCACTAATCTCTTGATCCCCAACGGTGAAGCCTCTTAAATATCTCTAGAATGACAAAATTTCACTAATATGCTAAAGGCATCTCCAACAAGGGTAAAAAGAAGGGGAGATAATGGGTTTCCTTGCCTAAAGGCCCTTGAAGCAAAGATTTTTCCTCTTAGTCTGCCATTAAAAAGGACGGAGAAATTTGCCGAAGAAAGATATCCTCTAACCCAAAGTCTCCAACGAGGACCAAACCCCTTTCTTTCCAAGATAGCATAAAAAAACACCCAATCCATCTTATTGTAAGCTTTCTTGTAGTTGAGCTTTGGGTTGAAACCTCTTCTCTCATCTTTGCTTTCCAATCCCAAAGTCATTAGGATTGCATCTCCTTCCCTCTATGAATGCCATTGCCATCTGACTTTCATCCATGATAGAAGGGAGGACCTTTCTAATCCTCTCGGCCAACACCGTTGCTGTAATCTTGTACAAAGAAGAAATCAGACTGATTGGGCAGAATTAACTGACTTTGCTAGAGTTCATCTTCTTGGGTCTAAGAAAAATGTAAGTTTCATTGGTTTTCTTAATGAAGATTCCATTTTGAAAAAAAATCTTGGAACACTTCTAACAAATCTGGTTTCAAAATGTTTCATGATTGTTAACAAATTCTGTTGTCATATTCCTCTACGATTCACTACTAGCTGAAACCAGAATAGGGCTTCCTCTGACCTTCTTTTTTGAAAGAAATCCTCCGTTTTTGCATTCATCTAGGCGGCGAAACAGTCCTGTACCCAAGCAATTGATCTTAGTAGAAAGTTTACCTTCCAAGGTCTTCCCCTAGCTTTCTCTTTTATCAAAAACCCCCCTTCCCATTTTTAATCAAGTGGAATTTTTTTTTCACTTGATCCTCAGCCCTACCTGAGTAACCTGTGCTGGAGAAACCCTCCGACTCTCATAATGAGTTTACTCTATGTTGTTCTTTTGGTTTTGTACTTGCTTCTTTTATGAAAAGGGAAAGAAAGGGTAGTTTCAAGAGAGAACCATTCACGAGAAGGTAATAGCTTTTAATTCTCCTAGTTGAGCTTGTTCCTTCTTAATCCCTAGGGAGTTTGTTTCCTGAACATTTACTTTCTATTTTAACGAAAAGTTGTTTCTTAAAAAAGAATAATTGATACTTCTAGAAATTTAGGAATTATCGTTTTTGTTTCTCTGTCTTCTCTTGGTACCTTAGATCCAATTTTTTCTGAAAAAATTATTCCCTTAGTTCAATATGTCTCAATCTTGAATTTTATTTAATAACAAATCTTACAGCCTCCCCCCAATCCCAATCCCAAAGAAACTCTGATGCCAATATTTGTATTAGTGCTTTCATATTCATTTTTACCATTACCAACTTATGTTTTTTCTGTTTGGTGCCTTTTTTTTTCCATTTTTTTAAAGAAAGTGGTCTAACTTTGCTGTTTTGAAAGCCTCGGAAAAATTGGAGGGTTTAATGAAAATTATAAATTAGTGGAGTTTGTTGTCTATGATACAGTGCTCTACTGATGCATTTTGAAATTAATTTGACTTCGACTTTTCAATTTTGGTGTTTCTTTGTCATTCATAACATATCCATTTTGACTTTCTAGCTGCCAACCTTCAATTCTTTTGCATTACCGTAAGCATATGATATTTTCCTTTTCTCATACTGATCTGATATTTTAGTGATAATATTTCCGTGGATTTCAGGTCCGGTATTTGTTGAAAGACATCGATCCAAAGTTTCTTAAAAAGTTTGTGTCCGTGGCAGAGTCACTGTTTCTAAACTCTTTCCCTGTGACTCCAAACTGTCATCGTGTGACTGAAATGGCACATTCATTTTCAAATGGGCAACGTTTGGTCTTTGTAAGGCTTGTCTTCTCAATATTCAATTGTTAGGTTGAGGTTATTCAAATAGAAGGATATTCAAATGACATTTGCCTCTTTCTGACGTGTTGCTTTTGAACCTGTTTAACGATTTAAGGATGAAAGGACCAGGGCTTACAAGAAGCTGGTTGATTTTAGAGGGACAGCTAATGAGTTAGGTTCTCGCGTTCTCGATTGTCTCAAAATTTCAAAGGCAATTTACAACATCTGTTTCTATTTCCTTAATCACGTAAACTATTATGTGAAACTTATTCTTTCTTATTTTGACCCTTCTATTATGCAGCTTAGCCCAGAGAAGTTACAAAATAAAGATTTGGTTTACCAGCAAAAGAAAATTAAGGATACTGCTACCAGCTCATGTGGTTTGAGATGGATCAAAGATGTTGTTCTTGGAAAGCGAAGTGATCATTGTTTTCGTATGGTGGTTGTTGGTGATCCAAACATTGAGTTAAGTGAAATTGGTATACCTTGTCATGTTGCAGAGAGGTTGCAAATATCTGAGCATCTGAGTGCCTGGAATATGAAGAAATTAAGTACTTCTTGTTACCTTCATCTTGTTGAAAAGGGAGAGATCTTTGTTCGTCGTGGAGGTCGTCTAGTTCGTGTACGTCATGTTCTTGAACTTAATATGGGGGACACTATATATAGGCCCCTAGCTGATGGGGATATTGTGTTGGTTAATCGGCCTCCATCCATACATCAACACTCACTCATTTCTTTTTCTGTCAAGGTTCTTCCTGTCTCCTCAGTTCTTTCCTTAAACCCACTTTGTTGTTCTCCTTTCCGTGGAGATTTTGATGGTGATTGCCTTCATGGTTATGTTCCTCAATCACTTGAAGCCCGAGTGGAGCTTAGAGAGCTGGTTTCTTTAGACAGACAGTTAATCAATGGCCAAAGTGGTAGAAATCTGCTGTCACTTAGTCATGATAGTTTAACTGCTGCTCATTTAATTATGGAAGATGGAGTTTTCTTAAATCTTTTCCAAATGCAGCAGTTGCAAATGCTCTCTTTACATCAATTGTTGCCCCCAGCAATTGTAAAAGCTCCTTCATTCAGAAGTTGTGCTTGGACTGGAAAACAATTATTCAGCATCCTCCTGCCTCCTGATTTTGATTATTCCTCTCCTTCGCACTGTGTTTATATTAAAAATGGGGAACTTATATCTTCTGAAGGTTCTTATTGGCTACGTGATACGGGCAGAAACCTTTTTCAAGCTCTAATTGAACATTGCGAGGGCAAGACCCTTGACTACTTGCACGATGCTCAAGGAGTTCTTTGTGAATGGTTATCAATGAGGGGCTTGAGTGTTTCACTATCAGACTTGTACCTCTCCGTGGATTCATATGCGCACAAAAACATGATGGATGATATCTTTTGTGGGTTACAGGAAGCGGAGGAAACATGTAATTTAAAACAGCTTATGGTGGATTCACACAAAGATATCCTTACTGGAGATGATGAACGTAATGAAGATGTGTTGTCTGTTGCAGTGGAGCATTTATGCTATGAGAAGCAGAAATCTGCTGCTCTCAATCAAGCATCTGTTGATGCTTTCAAGAAAGTTTTCCGTGATATACAAAATCTAGTTTATAAGTATTCTGGTAAAAACAATTCACTTCTAACTATGTTCAAGGCTGGAAGCAAGGGTAATTTGCTGAAATTAGTCCAGCATAGCATGTGTCTTGGCTTGCAACACTCTTTGGTTCCTCTGTCCTTTGGGCTTTCGCATAAACTGTCGTGTTCTGGATGGAATAGTCAGAAGATGCCTTGTTATATTCAGAAGGATGGTCTTCCTGATCGTACTCAGTCTTTTATCCCATATGCTGTGGTTGAGAATTCCTTTCTGTCAGGGCTAAATCCTTTCGAGTGCTTTGCTCATTCAGTGACAAATCGAGATAGCTCTTTCAGTGATAATGCTGAAGTTCCTGGGACTTTGACAAGAAGACTTACATTTTTAATGCGGGATATATATAATGCATATGATGGAACAGTGAGGAATGCATATGGAAATCAGCTAGTTCAGTTCTCATATGATATTGGTAGAAACTCCCCCATTAGCATCTCTAATGAATTGGATAGTGAGAATAGTACTGCAAATCATAATATTGGTGGTCAACCTGTTGGTTCATTGGCTGCTTGTGCTATCTCTGAATCTGCATATAGTGCTTTGGACCAACCAATAAGTCTACTTGAAGCCTCTCCATTGCTAAACCTAAAGGTACAGCCAGTTGATTCCTGCTCCGCTTAATTTAACAATTTAAGTCAGAGGATTTGGGAAATATTTTTTATTATTCTACTCATCGTTTGTTAAATCATCCATCAACCCTAGCCTATAGGTATGGTAAATTTTATATTATATCAATTCTTTAACACTTCTTACTATTTCCATGCACAAGGTCCAACAAGTGGCGTTATTAATTGGGGAGGACATAACATTACATGAATTCCACATGACTGCCGACTCTGATACCAAGATAAATCACCATTAGTCTAAAAGTTTTTAACTTCACATCAATACTTTTACATCAGAATGCTTTCTCATATCATATTAAAAAAATATCTAAGTCAAAAGTATAAAGTTCTCCAAATGTCACTGTTTAAGTATTGAATCATTAGATCTAATTGCTAAAGGGTTATAAATGTGCACATGAAGAAACTTGATATTTGATGATGTCAAACCTTTCCTCCTGTCTATCTTTTTTGCTTTCAAAACCCATTGATTTCTTTCTAACCATAAATCTCAAACGGGTTTGTGACCATGTTGATTCATTACTCCCCCTATTAGCCTGTGACCACAAAGAAATTACTTTTTCTAGCCTTCATATCAAAGACCCATGAACATCTGAAGCAATGTGGCATAGCCCTCTGAATTTATTACTGAATGAGCAATAAGAGAATATAGATGAGGATCCTCACTCGCTTCCATACAAAGCAAACAATTAGCCATTATATCTAATGGGTTGGCATGACTTTTCATGATCTCAAATTAATATAATCTTTAACTCCGCTACAACTAGATTGCTTTTTGTCTTGTTAGCTTGAAATATTCATATAGCAATCTATGCATATAGTGTGCATAAAAATGGCTCGAAGGGATGACCTTTTGATTTCCCAAAAGCTCCTGAAAAACTGTCTCGATTGTAAATTAATATTGTTTTATCCAACTGCTCTCTAAATCTTAATTTAGTATTTGATATAATTCTGATTCAGTTCATGTATTTATTGTATTTTGAACTATGGCTTGATGTTTGAAGTTTTTATACATTGGAGGTATTTGTGCATCAATTTGATATATTTGATTAGATTCATGCAAGTACTTGGTATATGTCCTTTGCAAATTCATGTAAAAAGACTTGTATGAATACCCATGCAATTGTACATTTGAATCTGGGAAAATTGAGTAAAAAAAATTAAGTTTCAAGAGTTATCTTCAATATTATGCACTTGAAGATGGAAATCTAATCTTGCGTTTGAAGAAACATTTAGAGATTTGGAGAAAGTGCGGAGTCTAGCTAGATTTTTTACCTCTACTTGCTGTACTCTTTCTAAATTCTTCTTTCGTAAGATAATCTGTTTATTATATCTGAACAAAGTTTATTTAGAAAATAGCAAAGAAAACATTTGAAAACAACACAATACTGTTTTTGTCTGCCAAGTACTTTTATGTTTTTTTTGCTTTTTTTGCTGCGAACTGTTTCTAAAATTATCTTTGCAAAAAAGTTTTCTACCTCAAAAAACTGTTTCTTATTTTTAATACTAGAAAAATATTCAAGCATAACTTTGAAACAAGCCTTTAGTCACTGATACCAGGACTAATGATTGTGATCTATTTGACTTATGCAGAGAGTGCTGGAGTGTGGTTCAAAGAGGAACAGTACCAAACAAACCTTTTCATTGTTCTTATCAGAGAAACTTGCAAAACGAAGTTATGGATTTGAGTATGGAGCTTTAGGAGTTAAGAACCATCTAGAAAGAGTAATGTTTAAAGATATTGTGTCTAATGTCATGATAATGTAAGTTATTATATTTTCTTTCATGATTTTTATATTTTTCATTAGCTGTGTTTCAGTATCTTTTGATTGACATTATTAACAATGTTTCCTACGGATATTAGTTTCTCCCCACAGCCCTCCCGGAAAAAGCCTTTTAGTCCTTGGGTTTGCCACTTTCATGTATGCAAGGTAATGCAATCTGAAAACTTTTTCTTCATATATGTATGTCCGTATGCGTATATTGTTACTGAGTCCTCTATATCTAGTATCAAACCATAACTTATCCATCCAGGTGAGTTTGAAGAAAAGACGATTGAAAATGAATAATGTCATCCATTCCCTTAATGTGCGGTGCAACTCCGCGAGACAAGAAGCAAAAATGAATTTACCCTATTTGCATATAATAACCCAGTAAGTTCCTTCTTCCATTGACACTTAGAGCTGGTTCCCTTTCATGAAATATTCTCTATTTGGGCTTTTTACCCAGAGCAAGTTTAACCACTATCATCTCACGTGAGCTGTATGTTGTTTTTTTGGCTTGGCTGATAAGGGATTGTCCTCTAGCTGATTCACAGACAGAAGATGGTGATACAATGTGCTTAACTGTTACAACAGCTGAAAGCACCAAAAACTCTTTCCTGCAATTAGATTTCATTCGAGATTTTCTGATTCAATTCCTTCTTGGTACAGTTATAAGAGGTTTGTACTGTTCGTTACCCTCTAATATTTAACGTGCTTGCCCACACACATGGCCAGTCTGAACAGTTGATGTTGTGACTTAATAATATTTCGTTAGATCTAAAACTTTTGTTGTCAGCTTTTACTTGAATTAGACAATGTGTTAAATACATGGTCAGTGATATTTTTTGGACTTTTTCAGTTGACTATTGGGTATAATTGGCATGCTTGTAGTTCTGGGCACCTGAATCATTCTGTTTGTATAATCTGGTAGTCAAAAGTGAAGCTGTAGGAGAGTCGAAACTTTGGTAAAAGGGATTTATCTTAAGAAGGCAAGACAAGGTTGATTGGTCATATATCGTTTGAGCTTTAGATGGAGGATGTGGATTCAGTGCTGTCTTTCTTCTGCAAATTACTCTTTATCCTGTCCTCCTCGATTTTGGCCAGCTGGAAGGTTTTTTGCAATATAAGTCTGTTCTTTTTGGTGTCCCCTTACCTTTTTATAATTTTTTTTCTTTGTAAAGATACTTGTTTTCTTTTGTAAAAGTTAAAAAAAGGAAACATATAATGTGCTATGCCTTTTATTTGACAAGATTTAAATGATATTTGCACGAAATTTTCTAGGCTTCTCTTGATTTCTCATCATTTAACTGACATAATTTTCTTGAAATACCAGGGACTTTTTAAGATGATCTGTCAATTGCTTGAGCATGCTTTCTATTTGGCTAAATTTACCTAAATTTTATATGTTTCTTTTTTCCTTTGGTATTTTTCATTAGGCTTTGCAGAGATTGACAGGGTAGATATTGCATGGAACGATCGGCCTAAGGTACCGAAACCTCATTGTAATTCTCTTGGTGAGCTCTACTTGCGAGTGACCATGTCTGGAGAAGGAAGCTCAAGATTTTGGGCTACTCTTATGAATAATTGCCTCCCGATAATGGATTTGATTGATTGGTCTCGTAGTCATCCAGATAACACTTATAGTCTCTGTTCGGCATATGGAATAGATTCTGGATGGAAGTACTTTCTCAACGTGAGCAATATTCTATCCTCTACTTCCCTGACAAGTTTGGCCTGGTTCTTGCATCAGACAATTCATGAATTCACTGGGCCTCTTGCATGCTTCTAATCTAACCATGCAAAATTTTCAATGCAGAGTTTGGAGTCTGCAACGTTGGACATTGGCAAATCAATACGTCTTGAACATTTGCTGCTTGTTGTGAACTGTCTTTCAGCTACAGGAGAGTTTGTTGGCTTAAATGTGAAAGGGGTATCACGTCAAAGGGAACATGCTTTGGTCAAAACACCCTTTATGCAAGCTTGCTTCTCTGTTAGTTATCTAATCGTTAATCTTCTTTTGAATCATCATAATGAACAAGCAATGAATGTGAATATAATCCATACTTGGTTTTCTGCAGAATCCTGGTGCCTGTTTTGTTAAAGCTGCGAAGGCTGGAATTAAGGACGATCTTTCAGGAAGTCTAGATGCCTTGGCATGGGGAAACGTTCCTACCATGGGAACTGGGGGACAGTTCGATATCCTATACTCTGGGAGGGTGAGATTATAATGTTCTGGCTTCGTATTAAAAAAAAAAACGTTTCAGTTTAAATGTTAAGTACAACAAAAAGTTTTGGTTAAAATACTATTTTGGCCCCTGTACTTTGGTTGTTCCATTTTAGTCTCTGTTTTAAAAATGTCCTAATTTAGTCCCTAGTACTTTAGTCATTGTTCTATTTTGGTCCTTATACTTTGAAAGTGTCCGAATTTAATTTCAATAATTTCAACAAATCTTAAAATCAGTAGCAAACTGGGTTTGAACCATAGTGGTTTATCATACTCTCGTTGCTTAAAACGATGGCATCGAAGGCAATAGAAGTTGATGCTCGAAGGTAATAGAAGTTGATGGGTCAACAGGGAGGTGTGGATGGAAAAGGGGAGGGACAGTGGGGAGGGGTGACAACTG